>APFE031737862.1:71431-88992 GCA_000404065.3 Pinus taeda | reverse complement strand
TCGCACTCCTATTGTGTATTGATACTATTATACATAAAAACCCCATGTTTGACCTATTCATGATCTCTAATTGGTTTTGCAAATTATTTTAATGTTGAATCAAGTTAATATGGAAATTTACAAAAAAAATGAATGTTGTTGGAGGCCTTGTAATAGAATACTTCCAAATTTAATGAAATATGTGTTTAACCAATTCACACCCCTGTTCCTTCTCTGCTTCCCACGGAACTTCGTGAACTATGTCGTAATTGGCTTTGTATGTGCTATTGAAACAACTGGGTCACAAATAGGTTTTCACTCCAGAAGGTTTGCCAGGTGAAGTGCTACAGCATTATCAAGATCAATCAATATCTCTTCTTGACCAAAAATTAAATATTCTCAAATGTGTGTTAAGAAATAAAATATTTTATCACTTCAAAATGTTTGGCTACGAAATATTCGAGCCTGGCAAAGTCGCAAGACTATGCTTAAAATGGTGATTTGCAGTGTGATAAGTAGTTGTGACCCTTTTCATGTAGTAGGTTCCACAACTAAGAATCCCATAAAAACACCAAGAACACCACTATTTACCTACAATTATAATGTTTTGCACAATGGCATTGTTAGGATGGTTGGTGGCCATAAATGTGTTGGAATTGATGTCAACCAGACTAGCATTGATGTCAACTAGGCTAGTAGTGATGGAAACTAAGCTAGCATTGATGTGCATGGTGTGTTAATCTTAGGGGGAGGCCCAAGGTTTGATTGAGTTTATTACTTGGGATTTTAGCTCAAAGGATCTTGGAAGTGGCATAGTTGGATGGTGCTTAGAAAGAACTTTCCAACAATATATTGAAGTCTGCAAATGGTCTCTTGGATCAAAAGTTATTTCTAGTCAAATTCAGGAGCCCAAAGTCAAAGGTGTAGAGCTAATGATGGTCGAGGACTAGTTTGGAGAAATTTATTTTGGTAGTGTTACCAAACATGGTAGAACTATTAGTGGAGCTGCTAAACGAAAGGATCTGGAAAATGTGGCTGATAGTATTTTTATTGGCCATCAAAGGTGTCACCTGATAGCTCATCCTGAAGGTATTTCCCTAGAAGAACCAGAAGTGCATGCAAATGTTTAAGGGACACAATGACGTCTGCTTAGGATGATGTCACTAGCAAGAAATTTGAGTGATTTGTAGAAGTCTGGAGGAGGTGGTCCCCAATGCCGCATCACCCTGACGAATTTTTCATGGATGGATCAATGGTGTGCACAAAGGGAGTGCTTGGGATGACATAATCTCAGGATGATGTCAACAAGATTTGATTGGCAGATGATGATGTCAGCATGATAACAATATGGAGGACGTGTGGAAGGAATATTTGGTGTTTTTAGTTGGTCAATGAGGCCAAATATGGGTGACACATGTCACGAATAAGGAGGTACCATGTGGTGTTGTTGATGTAAGCATGGCAACATCTTGGAAGGGCTACCCCAAGTCTAAAAAGTGCAGCAGGAAGAGGTGTCTGTACTGACTAGGCGCTGGGCTAATGGTCTAGGTACAACTCATCCTAGTAGGTTTGTGATTGGTCTGCATGTACAATAGTGTTCCCATTGGGACACATCATCCTAGACCTACTACCTCGAGAGGTTTAGGAAGGTTAACGGGAGGAAACTTTGGGATGATTAAGCACCAAG
Source organism: Pinus taeda (assembly GCA_000404065.3). NCBI lineage: Eukaryota > Viridiplantae > Streptophyta > Pinopsida > Pinales > Pinaceae > Pinus > Pinus taeda. The sequence goes on along the minus strand of APFE031737862.1, from coordinate 87,326 downwards.
AAAGCATGTAAGAAGATTAATTGGTCTATGAGTACAACAGTGGACCTACCTTGACACATCATCCCAAAGGCTGGAACTTGAGAGGTTTTAAAAGAGTGAAAAGAGGGAGCATCACAGCCGGAGGCTGGAACCTGAGAGGTTTTAAAAGAGCGCAAAGAGGGAACATTAGTTCCAAAGGCTGGAACCTAGATGGTTGGTGGCAGTAAATGTGTTGGAATTAATGTCAACCAGGTTAGCATTGATGTCAACTAGGCTAGTAGTGATGGAAACTGGGCTAGTGTTGATGTGGATTGTGTGTCAAGGTCAGCGGGAGGACTAATATTTGAATGAGTTTTTTCCTCAGGAGTTTATCTCAAAGGATCTTGGAAGTGGCATAGTTGGATGGTGCTCGAAAAGATATTTCTAGCTGAAGTCCGCAAATGGCCTGCTGGATCAGAATTTATTTCCAGTCAAAGTCAGGTGCCCAAAGTCAAAGTTGCAGTGCTAATAATGGTTGAAGACTAGTTTGGAGCAAGTAGTTTGGAAGTGTTACAAAACATGGTAGAACTGTTAGCGAAGCCGCTAAACTAAAATACCGATAAAATGTTGCTGGCAACATTGTTGCAAATAGTGTTTTTATTGGCTAGCAAAGGTGTCACGAGATAACTCATCTCGAAGGTCTTTACCCAAAAGAACCACAAGTGCATGGAAATGTTTAAGGACCATGATGACATATAACCAAGACAATGTCAGTAGCATGAAAGTGGAGTGATTTGAAAAAGTATATAGGAGGTCATCCCCAGTGCAACATCAACCCAACGAAGTTTTCCTAGAAGGATCAAATGTGTGCCTAAAGGAAGTGCCTGAGATGACGTAATCCTGGGATGATGTCAGTGAGATTTGGTTGGCATATGATGATGTCAGCATGATAATAGTATGGAGGACACATGGAAAGAATATTTGGTGTTTTCAAGTGGTCAAAGAGGCCAAATATGGGTGACACATGTCACCACTTAAGAGGTGCCATGTTGGGTTTTTTATGTAAGCATGACATCATCATAGAAGGGTTACCCCAAAAGGTGTAGAAATTATAGTAGGTGAAAGTGTCTAGGCCAACTAGGCATTGGGCTAGTGTGAAAATTACAACTCATCCCAATAGGTTTGCAATTGGTCCGTGAGTACACCAGTGGTCCCACTGGGACACATCATTATAGACCTGCCCCCAGAAGGTTTAAGAAGACACAAAAGTGGAGACTCATGGCTGACTAAGCACCGGGAAACCGTGGTAGAAAATTGATTGGTCCATGAATGCAACAATGGACCCACCTTGACACATCATCTCGGAGGCTGGAACCTAAGATGTTTTAAAAGAGTGCAAAGACAGAGCATCAAGGTTAAAGGCCAGAGCTTGAATGGTTGGTGGCAATATATGTGTTGGAATTGATGTCAACTAGGCTAGATTTGATGTCAACTAGGCTAGCAATGAAGGCAACTAAGCTAGTATTGATGTGCATGGTGTGTCAAGCTCACAGGGAGGCCCAAAATTTGAATGAGTTTTTGCCTTAGGATTTTAACTCAAAGGATATTTGAAGTGAAATATTTGGATGGTGCTCAGAAAGAGATTTCCAAAATTAAGTTGAAGTTCATAAATGGCCTCCTGGATCAAAGTTATTGCTAGTCAAAGTTAGGTGCCCAAAGTTAAAGTTGTAGAGCTGATGATGGTCGAGGACTAGTTTGGAGAAAGTTAGTTTATCAATGTTACCACACATGGTGGAACTGTTAGTGGAGCTGCTAAACCAAAGGACGAAGAAAATGTGGCCGACAACATTGTGGGGGATAGTGTTTTTGTTGGCCAACAAATGTGTCACGGGATAGCTCATCCCAAACTCAATGAAGTGTAAGTGTCTTTATTGAAAGCATGGTTAATTTTTGGATAATCTCTTGTGAATGCTTTGTTTCTTAGTGTATACATATGATGGTGGATGTGGAAATGTCTTGGATTTATTAAAATAAACATATTAGTGAAGTTTCTTTGCTAGAATTTTTGATTCTAACAAATGACTGGAAAGCATGGAGATCCAAGGTTGAACCAAGAAGTCGAAGAGATGGAAAATAAACCAAGTTTGTGCATGCTTTTAGAGAAGGAATACTCTAGTTCAAAAGGTAACAAAAAAGTGATGCATAATGATGAGTGGAGATGAAATGAACTTGTATTATTTTTAGGATACGATTGTTGTAAAAATATGGAAATGGTGTGTTGTAAGGAGGTGCATGTTCAATGTTACCCAACACCTCAATTTTGAATTTATGGTGAAGCTCTAAGATGTCTTGAAAATAGACAGCGTGTCATGTCATAGTAATTTTGGTTGTCATTGAAGTGACATTTATTTTGACTAACTATTGTCACAAGTTTGAATCCATGTTGGAACTGGTCATTTTGACAATAAACAAGTTTTATTTGTAAGAATCATTGAATACTAGACATTATGAAGACATGAAGAATTATGAAAAAGAGAAACCATCATGAAGTGAAATAAGTAACAAGATTAAATAAGAGGAAAAGGTAAAAGACATAGATGAAGACATAAAGTATGCATGTGATTAAAAAGGAGGAGTATGATATCCTTGCCATGTATGCCATGTATCTCTTTCTAATGTATGTAGGAATGTTGCAATATTTTTTTGATGGAATTTTTTTTTGGAGTCTGCATAGTAAGAAGTGTTGTAGCTAGAAGGGAGTTTTAGCTACAAGTTTTTTCTCCTTGAGTTGCTTGTCGAGTGTTGCATTGTAAATCCTAATTAGCAAGTGTAGAAAATGTTAGACTAAGATGGATACATCTTGTATCCACACATCTTACCTAGATAATTGGTGAGTGTGCATCTCGGTAGACAGAAGTAGATCTGTAGGATAGCCAGTGAATTAGTCTTCATGGTCATATTGATCTTAGGACATGAAGCTTAACAAGTTCATAGCAAATTTGAGATATCATTGGTATGAATGGTTTCCAACGACTGCATGATGACAGTTCTTCACATGAAAGGAGGAGAATGGACTATTAGATGATCCAAAATACAAAATTCATAGTTCACAAAGTTAGTATAGAATACTTATTTATTTAGAATATTTAATTAAATATTGAAGACACTTAGAAATAGAATATTGTTGTAAATGATATGACATCTAGAATAATGTCGTATCTTAGGCTCCAATTTAGGAGTAGAGTTAGTAGATTGGTTAGAATGGCATTTATTGTAAATGGACACTTGTTAATTTAATAAGTAGTCCATAACTAGAATAGGTTAGGAAATTAAGCTTATATATAGTTCATTCTCTTGATTGCAAGAGTGTTGGATTGTGTGTGTAAACTCTTGCAAAATCAATATGTAATTTCTTTTCTAACTATTAAAATTGTGTGTCTGAGGACACTTCTGCCATTATTGTGGTATCAGAGCTTCAATAATGTAGCTAATTTGAGGAGGAGATTCCAGCTGTACAAGTTTTTGGAAAACTCCATTGAATTGTTCAGCAGATTATTGTGGCACCACCAGTACTCTCCATCGCTTCTGAAGAGGATCCATTCGGATCGACTTCCACCCAGACAGCTCTTGGCATCAACGACATCTGAAAATAGTTTTCTGAATTGGTTTCAAAGCTTGTAAGGGTCTGAGCTTCCCTCATGGGGGTCCTGAGAGAAATATAGAATATATGTGAAGTTCCTTATTTGCTAGAGGGTGTGTACATTTGATTCTTGTTGCATGTAGCTACTTTCAGTTGAGTGTGAATATTTGATTGTTGTTGGGAAACACGCTATTAAGAGACGTTTACATTGTTGTGTGCAATTTTATTGTTGTGGTATCTTTCTTCCATGGTGTGTGCCTCCATTTCGATTTCTAATTTTACTAATAGGCATTGTGCCTATTGGCTTATTCTCTTGACTTCCGTGGTGTGCACCTCCATTTTGATTTCTGATTTTATTAATAGGCATTGTGCCTCTCAGTTTATTTTGGATTGGTGCTCAATTGGGAAGTAGTTTAGCAATTTTAATATACAACAAGTTGTTGTGGTTGGAAGTCAAAATAATTGGAAATTAGTTCAGTGACTTCCCTGTGATGGTCAAGTGTGAAGCCTACGACATTGTAAAGATTTGAGGTCAAGTTGGGCATAAATTTGAGCTTGGTAGTGATCTAATTGAAATGTGCTCTAGATCAGTGGTGTGTTGCAGAATGTTGCAAGGACATGCTGCATGGTGTTGTACTATCCAAGAGGAGATGCTCTGACCCAACATTTGTTGTTGAAGTTTCTAAGCCTGGTCCAAGGAACTCTCGTATGACTAGATGTTGGACCCTTAGTGTTATGAGAACTTTGGTATCGCAGATCAGAGAAGCCAACCAATGTGAGCTAATAGCCAATGCGGAGGACAACGAGTAAGAAGAAAAAATTCCAACTTCTTACAATGTTTTTTTTAGTAAGTTTAAAGTTGAATCAAAAAAGTGAAAAAGCCTTTGCTGGAGAGATAAGAAATATTTTTTTTAATTTTGTAAATTTTTATTGGAGAGATAAGGCATATTTTATTTTGGAGAGATATGGTGAGTTTTTGTATTTTGGGAATTTATTGTTTGTAAATTTGTGGAGTAATAAGATGTACTTCTAAATTATATTTTTTTTTAGAGTAATAAGGTGTAGGGGTTATCTGTAAATGTTTGGGTGAGTAAATTTTCGAGTAATAAGGGGATTTTATCTATAATTTTTTATTTGGAGAGATAAGTGTGACATTGTAACTCAAAGTATTTTTTCACTTTGAGGGAGGGTTAGAGAACATATTTCATAAAACTTTGCAAGGGATTGTAAATCAGTCAAATTTTGAAAGATTTCATTGTAAAATTCTTAAGGAAAATTGACTAGAGCCAAGTGCAAAGCTCAGCCATTTTTCTCCTTCAATGACTATACGAGGGTCAAAGCCAAGCCCCGATAGATCGTTTTTGCATGGCATGTTTCAAGTGACATGTTGCTCATCTTTTTCTTGTGCTAGATTCTTTTTGGTGCAAAGCTTCAAAACTACAATGTCAAAGTTAATTAATCTGTTCTTTGATTCTAATAAGCTTGAAGGGGTAAAATCATACAAAACATGGAAACATCTCATTGAAAGTACTCTAATATATAATGAATTGTGGCAAGACATATGTGATGGAGACATTAAGCCAAATAAACCCATAGATGTAGCTTCACTTGCAAAATGGGAAGTTAAAAATGTCAAGGCACTAGCTCTTATAAAGTCTTTAGTTAATTATGAAATGTATATTCATATTCAAAATGCCTTAGATGCATGGTCTGCTATGCATACTTTCAAAGATCTATTTGATACACAACTTGAATAAAAAAAGGTTGATCTTCAACTTAAGTTGCTTCAACGAAAAACTAATTGAAGGAGGAGATGTCCCTGAGTATATCTCTAGGCTTAAAAATATTAAGCAAGAAATAGTAAAAGCTAGATTTCCACCAGTAGATGACAATTTCATGACCACAATTCTAATTGCTGGACTTCCTTCTTCTTACACACATTTTTTGGAAACTCTACAAGTGACTGGAAAGTTAGATAAATTAAATTTTGACGAGCTAAGTGAGATGTTAGCTCAACACGACAAAACTTTTGGGAAGAAGAAACAAGGGGAAGATGTCTTCTTCATAGAAGCTAGCACAAGTAAATCATCAACTAACAATTTTAGAGGAAGAGGACATTTCAATCCACATCTGGCAACACATAATGGACAAGGTCATGGAAGGAGCCAAAATAGAGGAAACTTTCAAGGAAGAGGAAACAGTCAAGGAAAAGGAAACTTTAAAAATAGAGGCAACTTTCAAGGCAGAGGAAATAGTCAAGGAAGAGGTCAAAGTCAAAGTAGAGGGCCAACTCAAAACAGAGGTCAAAGCAGAGGCAAAGGACAGTGTCAAGGAAGAGGTAGAGACTTGAATCAAATTGTATGCAGAAGATGTAATAAAGTGGGCCATTTTGCAGAAGATTGTAGAACTTCCATTGATAAAATTCTAAAGTTCCATCAAAACACAGCTCAATTTGCCACTGATCAATATAATGATGGTTTGAAATATGTCTTCACATCAAGTCAAAGATCAGAATCAACAGCATTAGTTTCCACTTTTTTTTCAAAGTGATTATGAATGTGTGTGGATTTTAGATACATGAGAAACTCAACACATGACTTTTCGACAAGACTCCTTTTGGAACTTACAACCATGCCAACTTAGTTCAATATTTGATGATACAAAACATACTCCTTATGGAAAAGGTGTTCTTAAAGTTTATCTTCCTGACATTGGAGAAAGATTGATTTCAAATGTATGGTATGCACCCACCTTTAAAAAGAATTTGTTGTCTTTAGTCTCGATCTGGCAAGCTGGACATCATGTGGCTTTGGAGGATGGCCTAGTTAAAATTAATTCAATCAAATAGAACATGAAAACAATGATGACAGGATATGAAGATGGAAAACTATTACGAATAAAAGGAACAGTTATTCCAAGGAATTCTGACTTCGCAAGGGCAGCCAACACAAACATTTCACCTACTAGATTATGGCATGTGAGATATGGACATCTAAACGTTGATAGTCTCTCTCAACTGCAAAAAGAAGGAATGGTTAAGGGACTTCCTACCTTAGAAAGAAAATGCAAGATGTGAGGCTTGCATTTATGGAAAACCAAGTCGAGAACATTTCCCGACAAGCTCATGGTGAGCAAACAAGCATTTGCAATTAGTACATAGTGACATTTGAGGACCCTTGCAAGCTTCTCTAGGAGGTTGCAAATATTTCTTACTCTTTATTGATGATTTTAGCAGAATGAAATGGGTTTACTTCTTAAAGCATAAGTCAGAGGCATTTGAAAAGTTTAAAACTTTTCGTCAACTTGTTGAAAATGAAGTCAAAAAAAACATTGGCACTCTTAGAACTGACAATGGAGGAGAATTCACTTCAAATGAATTCCAAAGTTATTGCAGAGACAATGGGATCAAACGACATCTTACAAATGTCTACACTCCACAGCAAAATGGAGTAGTAGAAAGAATGAATCGCACTTTGTTAGGAATGGCGAGATCTATGTTAACTTTTTTAAAAGTTAAGTCCTATTTATTGGGCAAAAACAATCCATATAGTTGTTTATTTAAGGAATAGGTTGCCCACTACTTCTTTGGATGGAATCACTCCTTATGAAGCATGGTTTGGTCTTACACCTAAAGTTAAACACCTTAGAGTTTTTCGTTCCATGTGTTATGCCTTAGTTCCAAAAGTAAAACGAACTAAGCTTGACTCACGAAGTTTGAAATGCACAATGATTGGATATTCAGATGAGAAGAAAGGGTACAGGCTTTTGTCAAATGGGAAATTTGTTGTCAGCAGAGATGTAATTTTTTATGAAACTGAGAGTAAGAGTGTTGAAGAAATAAAACATCCTCTTCAAAAATTGGAAACAAAAGGAGATAAAAGGAAGGAAACATTAAAAGTCAACCAAATTCACAAAATTCATCTAGTCCATCTACTTCACAGTCTGGGTATTCTGGCAATTCATCAGAATCTCCTAGTAGCAATAATTCTTCTGACAATGATTCTCCGCCCCTAGAATCTGCAGTTGGTCAACGTACCTTTGTTTACATTAATCCTCTTTATAATGATGGTGACTTTTCAGAATCTCAAACAAGTGAACATCAATTTCCAAAATGGGTTGTTCAACTTTTGAAAGATGTAAGGCCCGATTAGAAAAATAAAATAGGAACAAGGGGGTCAACTAGGAATGAAGGAAAATTTTCCTTAATCACGAATGCTTTTACTAAACCCTCCGCCTACAAAGAGGCAGTAAAATATAAAGAATGGCAACATCTATGGTTGAAGAATATAAGGCAATTCAAGACAACAACACTTGAAAACTTGTTGATTGTCCTCAAAGTGTTAAACCCATCGGATGCAAATGGGTTTACAGAATTAAGTGCAACCAAAATGGAGAAATCAACAAGTACAAAGTTAGACTTGTGGCTAAAGTTTTTGCACAGTAGGAAGGCATTGATTATGAGGAGACTTTTGCTCCTACAACAAAATGGAGCACCATCTTCTTAACACTCACATTAGTAGCACAGAAAGGATGGAAAGTTCATCAGATGGATGTAAAGAGTGCTTTCCTCAATGGAGATTTACAAGAAGATGTATATATGACACAACCACCAAGTTTTAAAATTGAAGGGGAAGAACATAAAGTTTGTAAACTGATTAAGGCTTTATATGGGTTAAAACAAGCTCCACCAGCTTGGTATGCCAAAATGGATGAATACCTTCGGAAAGTTGGATTTCAACGAAGTGAATCTGATAATACTTTGTATGTACATCAACAGGGTTAACCTCTGGTGATTCTTGTTATGTATGTACATGATTTGATCATTAATGGAAACAATGATGATCATATTGTATAGGTGAAAAAGGAGTTACATGCAAGATTTAAGATGATAGATTTGGGACTACTTCACTACTATCTTGGAGTTGAAGTATTCCAACGTCCACATCATATTTTCATTTCTCAGAGTAAGTATGCAACAAAATTTCTTCAACGACTTGGAATGCAGGATTGCAAGCCCGTTCTTACCCCCATGGAACAAAACTTGAAACTTTCAAAATTTGAAGGGGGGGAAATGTGGACAACACTACCTATAGATAGTTGACTAGCAGCCTGATTTATCTGACAACGACTCGACCAGATCTATCTTATACAGTTAGTATTCCTTCACGTTTTATGCAGGAACCACGAGACAACCATTGGAATGTAGCTAAAAGGGTTCTACGATATATCCAATGAACAAAAGTTTTGGTCTCCTTTACAAAAAGACAAAAAACTTTGTACTTGGTGGCTTTTCATATGATGACTTTGCTGACAGTATTGATGATCGAGCATGAACCTCCAATTATTTAATGAACATGGGGTCAGCTGCGATATCTCAGAGTTTCAAGAGACAAGCTATAGTGGCCACTTCTTCAGCTGAAGAAGAATACATATCAGCATGGGAAGCAACATATGAAATTGTTTGGTTGCGTAGAGTTTTGCAGGATTTGGGAATTCCTCAAGCAGAAGCTACATCATTATTCATCAACAACCAGTTAGCCATAAAGCTTGCCAAGAATGCAATTTTCATTCCAAAACAAAACATGTGGACACCAAGTATCATCACATTAGATCGCTCATTGCCAAGGATGTCATCAAGCTAGTTTATTGTCCTTCAGAAGATCATGTCTCCGACATTTTCACAAAACCACTTGGCAGAATCAAATTCACTAAGTTCAGAGATGAACTTGGTATCTGTTGTAATGTATCTTTGGATCATAGGGGGGAATGTTAGATGATCCAAAATACAAAATTCATAGTTCACAAAGTTAGGATAGAATATTTATTTATTTAGAATATTTAATTAAATATTGGAGACACTCTCAAATAGAATATTGTTGTAAAAGAAATGACATCTAGAATAATGTTGTATCTTAGGCTCCAATTTAGGAGTAGAGTTAGTAGATTGGTTAGAATGGCATTTATTGTAAATGGACACTTGTTAATTTAATAAGTAGTCCATAACTAGAATAGGTTAGGAAATTAAGCTTATATATAGTTCATTCTCGTGATTGCAAGAGTGTTGGAGTGCGTGTGTAAACTCTTGCAAAATCAATATGTAATTTCTTTTCTGATTAATAAAATTGTATGTCTAAGGACACTTCTGCCATTATGGACATGTTTTGTGGTAGTAGCGAGTTGAATAGTTTTTTCTAGAGAAACCAATATTGGTTATAGGTTGAATTTTGGGAGAGAAATAACGAATTTGCAGCAACGAGTACACAAAGGTCATGAATGCAACAAAGAGATCTTTAGGGAGCATGTGAATAGTGCTTGTGACAAAGAAAAAAAAGGATAATGGTTGGAGAAACAACAGAGGTTAGACAATGGTGGACAAACAAAGATAAAATATTTAGTGATGTGTTGAATAAAACAAACTCATGATCATATTGTAATGTGAATAACACATTGTAGCAAGTCTATAGTGTCATGTTTGCCGTGATGTTGCGGTCCTTGAGAACATTTGTCTACGGTATCTCCATGAGTAGGATTTTCCATTGAATGTACCTAAGTCAGTGATGATGTAAGCTTGATGGGGAATTTGTGCCCTTGTGTCTTTCATGGTAATCCAAAAACCACTTTGTAATTGTAGGGTTGTGGTAAGTTGAAACCACTTAGCGTGATGTCAGGAAGTTGTGAGAGACAGGGAACATCAAGTGTGATAGTTCCTTGGGAGTGTGATGCAAGAGAATTGAGAGCATGGTTAAGGATAAGCCAAACAAACCTAAAGCATGGTTGAGGGTAGGCCTACAAAACCCACAACATGGTTAGGGTGAGCCAAGAAAATCTAGGATGACAATGATGGTGATGTAGGGGGAATTAAAGGTATAGGTAAGGAGATATGATGGTTGAATGAACCACTCAAATGAAGGAAATCCTAGTAGACCATTGGTTGTAGCAGTGAGTTACACAAGAATTCCGATGGATGGTTTTTTCTTTATATGGAATCAACATTTTTAGTAATGATTGTAAATGTCAAGTTGGACCACAAATAGACTTAGCTGATCAAGATTAAGACAAGTAATTGTTACGGGGGAGTGTTAGAAAATATAACTCCTACTTGTATTTAACGTGCTCACTAATTTTAAAAAGAGAGTGTTTCTAGTCTTTAGGAGGTTGATAGATCTAGTTGGGTTGAGAGGTATTTGCTCAACCAAATGCTTATATTAGTCTGTGGTAGAGAGATTTTCTCAACCAAATATTATGAGATCAAAATAGTCTATCTTAAATAAAATTTTTATATATTTAAATTATAATGCTATTTAATTGATGTTAAAATACTTATGAAATATTAATTAAGCCAATGATAAATAATAACCTCTTACCACCAATAATATAAACGATTCCTAACTTTCCATTGTTACACATTGAAATCTAGACATCTTCTCAATGAAATTAAAAAATATATTGTATCCTTTCTTTGGAAAATATTCTTCTTTTCCATACTTAAAAAAAAAATTAAGGAAGAAAATTTATTACTCTTATTGATTTTTACTCGGATATAACTGAAACAATTTCCTATATAAAATCAGAAACATTTTATTTCTATGTTATAACATAAAGAAATGTCATTTTATTTCTATATCATAAGCCAATAGTTGAATAGAACTGTAAATATGAAGACAATAGAAATGATATTGTTTACTGTATCAAATTAGAAACATTTTATTTCTATATTAAAAAGAAAATGCTAATAACCAAATAGAACTGTAAATATGAGACTGTAGCAATGGCTATGTGAAAGAAAGGAATTGAAAATTCCATTATTTTCTCTAGAATTTTGGTATTTAGAATCCGTTTACAAAGACTCTCACCCGTCTCGGTCTCGATGATGCAGCCATAGTCGTACCAATCGTAGTCGTATCAGTCGCTCAGAGTGAAAGCGGTTCGATGAGACACTCTTTGATGTGATCCTTCACTTCCCATTTGGAAACACTGAACCCATCTACCTCCTTCAATATCACCATCGTCACTCTTGTCTCATCAAAAAGCATCTTTTTGCACGTGGATGGCACATCATCTGCGGCAAAGGCTAATCAGCCTGCTATAGGGCATTAAATGCCCTAGTACATGCAGACGATATAACAAAATAACACACAGTTTCACACAGTTTCAGTGGCTACATAAATTAAAAATAAAAACTGTGTATTATTTTGTTATATAACCTGCATGTACCAAGACATTTAATGCCCTATAGCAAGCTGGTCAGCCCTTGCCATCATCTGCCTTCAAAAACTCCCTCGTCAGTTCCTTCACTGCCGCCTCACAATCCTATAGATGTGATTCAAAGCCTCTTCTTCCTTGCATCCAGGATGGTCTTTCATGTAACATTCAATGCTAGAAGCCAATTCTCCACGAGCCTTCTCGGCTTTATATGTCTTTGTGTCATCCACCAGGCGGGAAATGAGGGAATTCAGCTCTGTCAGAACACGTATCCCTGGATAATCTACTTTCTTTAAGGCCTCTTGCGAAAGGAGTTGCCCGTCCATTATCAACGCTCCACTCAGTAAAAGTATACGTTGACCGATGGAAGTGATTCCGTTCTTGATGTACTCGTCCAAGCTAGGCACATACTCAGCAGCTAACCATTGAGGTTCTTCGTAATAACCCAGAAGATAATCCTCCCACTGCTCCATACCAACGGATCCCGATATTAACATCAAAATTAATAACAAACCTCAAGTTAATCAATTAATACAGTAAGTCTTTCAACTTAAAAGCCTTGTATGCATGTATTATCAAAACAATTCAATACTACTTACCCCTTTTCTGAAAAAGCTAACCAATTCACGCCTCTGTTCCTTCTCTGCCTCCCAAGCAATTTCGTGAACTATGTCATAATAGATTTTGAAACATAGTTTCATATAGTCCGGAAGGTTTTTCGTAAAAGAGAGGTCCCATCTGAAAAAATTGAGCCAACATAATTTAATCAGCATAATAATCTAGGATGTTACTTATCCCTTAATTTGTATAATTTCCTATTTAATTAGCTACAGTATCATGTAACCGAAACAAAATAATGATCTGCAATGCAAAACAAAATAATGATCTGCAATGCAATGGGATATAATTCAATCATGATGACCTTCTGACAGCCTCAGTGAATAACTTCAATTCATCAAGGTTCCATATGTGTCGTACATATCGTCTAGAACAGCCTGCAAACATGCAGCTTTTGTAAGGAGGAATCTGCATTTAGCATACTGGGGCTCATACTTACCCGCCGCTATTAAGAAGTAGAATTCCAGCGGCCTCCCCCGAGCAAAGGTGAAGAGAGGCAACCCCGAATCTCTAAATCACCTGTGATGTGAGGTGCATGCAGAGTCAGGTACGATCAGGACATCTAATGATCGAGATGGTTTAAATTTTCTAGGTGAAACGGTTATAATTTTCTTTATTACAGCTATTAGCTACCTGGTGACATTCTTCATCGACTCTTCTTGGTGGATGGACTGGACAATGTTGAAGTCCAACTTTGCCAACTCCAAAATCTTTTCATTGTTCACGTTGGGCAGCCTGAAATTAGGATATGCAGCACCCTCTCAGTCCCATAATATATACGAGAAAGAAACGAAAGTGCAGGTTTTGCAATTATTATATGATGCCCAGAATTACTTGTAAACGCTTTTTCTTAAGCGTGCATAATCTGGACGGTACGCTTGACAGTATCTCGTTGCTTCCACTCTGGCCACACTGGCATGCCATGAAGTCTTAAGCGCTTAATTAATCTGGCAGTGGCAAAAGGAAAGACAAAATATTAAATCTCATAATGATGAGAAATTCACCCAATCCTTTGTATCAAGCAAACAAGCGGCACGTATATGTATGTTTGTATGCAGTTACCTCTTCGCTTAGGTTTTGCCTGTGGGTCCATGTGCTGAAAGTCTCACTTTTCTCAAGAACTTCTCTCAAATATTGAGTAGTGAAGCTTTTAGCTTCATCCAAGATCTTTTCTCCCGGAAATACCAGCTTAGAAGCTCTGTAAAGACTCAGCATGCTTGCTACATCTTTGTTGAATTGACCGACCGAGCAAAAGAATTGCCCATCAGCATCTTTGAAGTTCTCGAAAACTACTGTCAATAAAACGATATTGAAATGTCAGAGCATAGAACAACAGTCAACCTCAAATGATGCATATCAAAATCCAGGCCACGCCTTTTGTTATTATTCTGAAGCATGTCTTTAGATAGAAAATTAAGTAAAATTGATACCTACCAGGAGATATATTGTACCGATGCAGCGGAAACCCCAAAGCAGTGGTCTCAAGGTCTGCTATGGGTCTCACGCTTCCCCTACCAATTCCTCGATTATTCCAATATCTGGATGCGATAGATTTCATTAATTTTACACTCAAAGAATTTTTAGAGGAAATTTGGACTCTTAGGCTAGCAAAATATTATTTTCTATCGATACCTGTAAACATAATCCAGAGCTTCCTTGATTTCGTTTTCAAAGTGTCTATCGATTCCAAGGCGTTCAACATCATCCACGATTAACAGGCGTTCCATTAGATCCACTGCATACAGGCATGGGACTGCAGAAAGGGGGCTAATAAATCAATATTTTAAAATGTGAAAGTAAAAACAGAAAAGGGCGGGGCCAGGGTAGAAATAAACAGAAAATCACACTACGTACCATAACTGCCAAACTTGGTGAGCACGTTGTTCAAGAATTAGGCATTTATGTCTCCAGTGTGCATGAAGACAGCAGGAAGTAGAAGCAGGTGAGGTTAAGAAAGACCCATCTTGGCTTTGAACCTCCATTATTCTCTCCCGTCGACCATATCTTGTATGCCCTCCAAAGATGACAACAATGCTCCGCCATGAATTTGGTCCATTGAGAAACCGCAAACCATATTTAGCATTCGTTTATTAGAATATGCATGCCAAGTAATATGGTCAAAATTTTGTTGCTAAATTAACAATACATGGATTAGGAGTAGGAACTCTGACTTGGCTAATCTTTGCTGCCGTTTTGTCTGCAGCAGATGTATATAAGTTAGGTCGTAGGGAAGTCCGAGGTGGAGAGATTGGGCTTCTCTTAACAAGGAAAGAAAGATGATCTCAAAGACTGTGACCAAACTGTCTTGATCTCCTTCATCCCTTGTTACTTGTAGGTTTCTTTTTATGAATTCAATACCTACATACATATCAGGGTCCAGATCAATGGCAATTACTGTCGGGGATTTTTCTGGCAAAATCTCAAAAACACAAAAATAAAACACACAGAGGCAATGTTTTGTTTCCTTTACTCCACAGGATCTTTTGTGCACAGGGAAGCTTAAAAATTTTTTACTGAAGAACAGAGTATTGCACCACCATAAAAGGATTTCTATTCATCAAAACAAAATTAATGATACATATTCATCTTCTTTGTTGAGAGGGATTCACCCAAAAATACTCTGCCTCTTTTTCAAAATGATTTTTACACTACTGTGTAAAGTTTACATTCACATTTACTGCTGTAAAAATGGTTTTACATTTACTGCTGTAGAATAAAAATTCTTACATAAGTTTACTGCTGTAAAATTTTTTACATAACTTTTCAATCTCAAAAATAAATTTCACACAGTCATTTTTCATTCGCACTTGCTCCGCTTCATTTGAGCAATACAAAACACCACAAGAAAATTACATTACAACTCCCTCATATACATATGTGTTTCTTACTTTTTCTTAATACAGGTCTTCAACCTTGCACTAATGTGCACTGTTGTGCAATCCTCTGGTTCATGAATCCTCGATGCCGCGAACTCTGTTTCTCCTCTGTGCAAAACTAAAACTATTGTTGACTTGCCCATACCATTATTTAATTCACGCCCATACATGCCGTAAAAAAAATATAAATATCTACCTACGCATATGACAATTTATTAATAAAAGGTATGGTCAATTAAACTTAATTTTACTCCACGCAACATTAACTGCAGGCTCGTATGCATCTTAGAATGCAATCAACGGTGGAGAACGCTGGAGCACATCTGACGGCGGACAGAGATATCGGAAGGACATTTTTAATTGACATTTACCTTCCGAGAAGTTGTCAAAAGGTGATGTCACGCCTCAGCCACACGTCAGCACCATATCTTCTCGGAGCGCCTATGTACGAAAACTGCCTTCACGCAAAGGCGGTCCGAGAAACTTACCAGCGGTTTTATGGTTTGCTGCTGTAGTTTCGGGGGTTGGTACGGCTGCGTTGAAATTACATTTTCAACACTCCCCTTTAATTTCAACTGCTGGGCATTCAGTCATACCCAGA
>APFE031737862.1:827-62259 GCA_000404065.3 Pinus taeda | reverse complement strand
ATTTATTAATAAAAAATTATAATGTAATATATAATATAAGTCCCAAGGTTTAGTTTAATTGGTGGAGTCCCTGTTGTTAAGTACCTTGCCAATTAGGAAGTCACAAGGTCAATTCTCTTTGTGCCCTACACATTAGATCTCAGTTTCAAAATCTTTGTTCCAACACTAACCTTTCTCGCCTTTTAGGATGTCAAAATTACAGTTTCAAAATCTTTGTTCCAACACTAACCTTCCTCGCCTTTTAGGATGTCAAAAATCTTTGTTCCAACACTAACCTTTCTCGCCTTTTAGGATGTCAAAATTACAGTTTCAAAATCTTTGTTCCAACACTAACCTTCCTCGCCTTTTAGGATGTCAAAATTACAGTGAGCTCTTTGTTCCAACACTAACCTTCCTCGCCTTTTAGGATGTCAAAATTACAGTTTCAAAATCTTTGTTCCAACACTAACCTTCCTAGCCTTTTAGGATGTCAAAATTACAGTGAGCTTAGAAGGCTTCTCTCCAAGCTTAGAGTGAGCTCTTTGTTCCAACACTAACCTTCCTCGCCTTTTAGGATGTCAAAATTACAGTTTCAAAATCTTTGTTCCAACACTAACCTTCCTAGCCTTTTAGGATGTCAAAATTACAGTGAGCTCAGAAGGCTTCTCTCCAAGCTTAGCTCAGAAGGCTTCTCTCCAAGCTTTTTGTGCATAGGAATAAAATCTTAAATCAAACTAAATAATTCGTTTCTTTAGGTCCAATAGGCCAAAGGTTAATTCTCTTTGTGCCCCAGGTACAATCACATTAGACTTCCTAGCCTTTTAGGATGTCAAAATTACAAGGAGCTTGGAAGGCTTCTCTCCAAGCTTTTTGTGCATAGGAATAAAATCTTAAATCAAACTAAAATCAAACTAAATAATTCGTTTCTTTAATCCAATAGGCCAAAGGTCAATTCTATTTGTGCCCCAGGTACAATTACATTAGATTATATCTCTGTTGCAGTACTGATCTTCCTAGCCTTTAGGATATCAAAATTACAATGAGCTCGGAATGCTTCTCTCCAAGCTTTTTGAGCATAGGAATAAAATCTTAAATAGAACTAAATAATTCGTTTCTTTAGGTCCTGTAAGCCAAAAGTTGACATCGGTGAATGTTAACCACCACCATCATCATAAGTACCATAATATTTAAATAATCATACTAAATTCAACAAATCTTAAGTATCACATCAAGGTTCCATAACATCATTAATAACACTAATTTTTTTTACATTTATGCACTAACACTCAACCTATACAACGGAGAACTAAAAAATGATTATAAAATATAAAATAAGACCCCAACCAGATTAACCAATCACCATCTAAACCAAAACAATAGAATTAAAAAATATATAAAGGTAAATTAATTTATTTTTGCAATGTTCACATTTTAAAATGTTATTTAATTTTTGGTCAAATTAAAAATAATAGGAATGTCAACGCCTTGTCAAATGAGTTAATGTAAGCCATGGGAACAAAATATTTTATCAGAGAGAATAATGTAACCTATGGAACAAAATATTTTATCGTTAAAGCTAATTCGATACAATGATAGCCCTAATCTCTTTTTAGCAACTTGCCCAAACGACTACTAATGATAACTTTAATCTCTTTTCACCGATGGTAACCCTAATTTGTTTTGAAATTTCAAGACTCATTACCATAAATGGCTTCACAATGCTGATTTCACTCTTACACGCTTCACGCTTATATGGGAATTTCTAAGACGTTATTTTAGTTATTTTAGATTAAAATTTAATATTAATGGAATTGTTTTAAATATAAAATTTAAGATAAAAGTCTGAGATAAAAATATATTTAAAACAAAAATTATATATTTAAGATAAAAATATCTGTATACAAAATTTTATATTTAAGACAAAAATAGTTTAAAACAAAAATATTTTACGGCAAAATTTTATATTCAAGACAAAAAAGTTAGAGACAAAAATATTTGCCTAAAATTTATTATTTCAACTTAAGGTGGATGATGATTTATTGGTTTTTTTTATTTTTCTTTGAATTCAAGGCCTAGATTGATTTTCAAGAGAATATGCTCAATATATGCTCGGTCTGAATGCTTATCAAGAGTTGTAATGTGTTACAAAGTTTGTTAGGTTGCATTGGCTTTTAATAAATTTAAAAAGTTAGACAAGTTAAAAAATTAGATTCGTGTCAAGTGGCCCCCCACCCATCAATTTCCTAGGGATTTTAGATTCTTCCAAATCTAATAAGTTCCTCCTTGAGAAGTTCCTCATTATTATTATAACATTCATTTATATATAAACAAATTTTATTTAGCAAAATGGTCCATTACTTTTAATAAATTAGAAAAATTATATTAATGCCAAGTGGTTCCATGCCCACCAATTTCTTAGGGATTTCAAATTATTCCAATTCTAATGAGTTCCTCCTTATTATTTATAACATTCATTTATATATAAGAAAAAATTGTTTAGCAAAATGGTCCATTTTACAATAAGATGTGTAATTCTTTTTTTTTTCAAGTTAAAGTTGACTCATAAATTTTTTATACATGGTTAATGAGGGAAATGTGTGCATTGGTAAAACATTTTTAGTGTTACAACCATTTTTTTGTTATATTTATGAAGCCCTGTTTTTTTAGTGTTGTAATATTTTTAATGTGGTTGTAATAGTTTAAGACAATTTTTTTTATTTAAGACAAACAACATTTCACAAAATATTTTAAGACAAAAATTTATATTTAAGACAATGGCCACTTAAGACAATGGAAATTAAGATGAAACTCATTTAGCGACAGTTAACAATTAAGACAAAACCATATCAAACCATATCAATTTATGACAATATTATATAACACCTGCAAACTTGACTCTGATAGTGCTCCCTAAGTCTGTCAGCTTGTGGTCTACTATTCTCTCATGTCTATACCAAGGCTGCTATTTCACTTACCATTCACGTTATCTTATGTAAAGACAACAATTTTCTGGGTTATTAGTTTTGTGGGGGTAGCCAAATCTTAAGAACGCGACCACTTTTCCTAGCAAGATTTCCCGAACATCAATTCCTCTTTTGTCCCTTTGATCTTTGCTGATACTATTAGAGACAACTTGTCTATCATCACATTTGAGAAGTTTGCACAAAGATTCCATGAGTGGATATGGGATAATTATATTTTTTACTTTCGAAAATAGATATTCAAACCACATGAAATTTAATCATATCAATTTCTTTCTTTTATATTATATTTTTCCTTTTTTATTAATCCTTTTTAATTAAATATAAAATTAGAATATGCTAATTATATTATTTTTCAAATTAATTATAAAATGAAAATACAACATTTTGAAAATGTATAATAGTTTTAACTAACTTTTAATTATTTAATTTAAAGTATTTTTATTTGAAAATTATATTAAGAATTACATAAAAGTAATAAATTAAAGATAATTTGATTTCAAAACAATCACAATATACATACCACATTCTAAAAAAATATTTACATCGAAAGTGTTCCTCTACGAGTTTTAGCTGGGTAGATTTGGTCAATCCGAGCATTTAACTTTTGTCCTACTATGTCAAATCAATTTTTACCACATGGCAAGATCTTGCAACTCTTGGACTTCATCAACGATCTCTAAGTTCAGTCTTCTCTTTCGTTGGTTGTCTCGAGTTCGAGTCTCGAGATTTGTTTACAGTCTCAATGCAGCCGACATGTGCAATGCAGCACTAGTGCAAGCCCAAGGGTGAGAAATATTGAAAATGATCCCTTGATTGAAGGTTTGGTTTTATCGTATCCATGCTTTAGATAATCATGTTGAGGGCTGGTATTAGGATTTCCATAAGTACATGTGCAATGTGTTTGTAGATGATGTATCGTCTTATTCATGACTGCATTTTTGCTCTTGCCCACGATTGGCACAGGAGCAACTTGTTCCAATGGGAGTTGTCAGGCTGTGGGATCAAATCGCATAACCCACATTTGTTGTTTTGGTTGTAATAATCTTAGACTCAATCAGGGAAATAAGAGGGTATTCTCATTCGTTTCTCCCTTTTGTTTTCCCAACATGTCCATGATATTTGTACAAAGGAAAATGATTGTTTCACGGGTCTTCAATGCATATTATGTAGTTCAGCGGGCAACTCAAGTTCCCAACATGTCCATGATATTTGTACAAAGGAAAATGATTGTTTCACGGGTCTTCAATGCATATTATGTAGTTCAGTGGGCAACTCAAGTTACAGATGCACCGGGACTAATACTACAAATCCAACTTTAAAACATCATTCTAAACTTTGAAATAATCTGATTGATTTTCATTTAATTTCTCTGCAAATCATTGAAATTTTCTTTTATTTTTGTTTAGGTGGCCGACCTACCTTTCAATAAATACACATGGATGATGACCCACAATTCTTATGCAATCGTCAAAGAAGAATCGTAGACGGGTGCCCAAATATTCACTTACAATAACCAAGAAGTTGGCATTACGGATCAGTTAAATGTATGTATGGCCTATAAAATATTTCAAGGAAATTAGGGTATTTGAATCGTTGGGAATTTAGCCTTGACTTCAAGCAATTAGGGTATTTAATTTGGGGAATTTTTTTAGAATAGTGTTAGAGGGATAATGTTGGAAATGTATGATTATGAGAATGTTGTTTGGCTTTGTTATTACTTCAAAGGAAATTGCTACAATCTCACAATTTTTGTAGGTTAAAATCCCAAGTTCCTTAATTAACTACTACAATTTTTTTATTGTTTAAATTAAATATGTTTGAGCATGAGTTTCCATATTTGAAGTGTTATTTACAATTTTTTATTGTTTAAATTAAATATGTTTGAGCACGAGTTTCCATATTTGAAGTGTTATTTAGGCTGTCAAGGTGTTATTTTTCATTGTAAATCAATGCACCAAACCTCTAGGTCCACATTATTCAGGAGATTTGAATTTACCCAAATGCTCAATAATATTCATGGTAACCTGTGAAACTAAAGCCTTGGATGTAAAGTTATACCAATAGGACTCATATTAAGGTCTATTTCATTTAATAGATTTGAACCTAGCCATGCCAAGCATTAAATACAGTGATAGATTACAGTTGATTATAGATTTTGTCAACCCTGTTTAAATTTAACTAAACCAATATTTAAATATTTTTTTGTTTTGGAATATGGTTCTGTTACAGATGCCAGTTATGAATACATTGAAGGAGATTCAAGCATTTCTGGAAGCCAATCCCTTTGAAATCATCATCATATTCATCAAGGACTATTTCAAAGCTACCAAAGGTTTAACCAAAGTCTTCACCGAAGCTGATTTGATGAAGTATTGGTACCCAGTGTCTACCATGCCCAAATATGGCAGTGATTAGCTCACTGTGAGTGACATGGTTGTGAAAAAATATTGTCTTATAGTATTCATCTCAATAGCTTCCAAAGAGGCGTCAGTGGGAATTTCTTATCAATGGAACTATGTAGTGGAAAATCAATGTAAGTTTTACAAAATATATCCCATGCCTTTAATGATGTATAGGGAGGGATTGGTGAGAAGTTATTTTGGTAGATGGGGATATTGGTTTGGTAGCAGGATCCAATACTAATCACGTTGAATCGAAGAAACTAAGTTCAAAAGCCTAGGCATTGGTTCTCGAGAATTTCTTCCGAGATCGACCTAGTGTACCCAAATTCTACGTAGAAAATTTTGATGCACTCTTAAACATTATGAGCATGTGTCACTAGTTTGCAGGAAGCCATTGGGCTAAATTTTTAATAGTGGATCTATTTCAAGTGCAATTTATCACTTCATTTTTTCAATTTACATAAACCAATCTTTAACCTCGGTGGGTTTTATGACATACACAAAGAAGTTAAATTTTATTGATCCATGTTAAACTAGGATTGTTACATTCACATCTATTTTTTATCATTGATTTATTTTTCTTTTCACAACAATGGTCCTAAAGTGAAAGTGGGTTTGGTTTTTTGAATTCACACAAGCCCCAATCTTCAACCTTAGTGGGTTTTATGACATTTACAGAGAGGTTAAATTTTATTAATCCATCTTAAACTCAGATTGTTGCATTTACATTAGTTTCTGATCATTGTTCTATTTTTATTTTCACACCATGCAATATTCACTGTAGAATGTTCTCACACATTCCATTTTATGTGCATTACTTCAAATGTAAAGAATGATGAATTTATTTGTCCCATTTGTAGAGAAGAATGAAAGGAAGTATTCCTCTTTCATTTACTACTGAGCTCTATACAGGGTATTCCCCTGGCATTTACTACAAAGCTTTAGACAAGGTATTCTTCTCAAAGTTCTGGATAGGGTATTCCTCTTGCATTTACTACAGATCTCCATCTTTAGGACAAATCCCTTTTAATTGAGAAGTTGAGTTGAGAAAACCTAGGACGGTGGGAAGTTGTTATATGAAAAAGGATTTATTCATTAGTGTTGGAGATGTCATTTTAGAGCAATAAAGGATTGATTCATGTATATATATTGAAAGCTATTTCTTGTATTGGAATTTATTTTATGAATATTGTATGGAATGGTTATTGTCGAGAATTTCTGTGTTAATGATTATTGGAGATCGTTTGATGGAGTCTTAGCACTAGTATTGTATGAATTACACATCTTAGAATTTTTATGAAAATTGCATGAGTGAATCTTTAGACTAGATCTCCTCTTGACTTTACTCCCCGACAATGAGGGGATGAAAGTCAAGTCACAGGTCATAAGAAAAGGTGTGACTTGCACATCGCAAGTCAATTCTCACACCCAAAGGTGTGACTTGTGACTTGTCACCTAGAATAAGAAAAATGTGCAATCACTTGGTCGCTTGCAATAGGTTTAGATGGATCACAGGTCACAGGTCATAAAATAAGATCATATTTGACAAACCGAATATGCTTCCAAATTGTGACCAATGACTTGGAAAAGTGTATAGACTAAGGGAAGGTCACATTTCAATTTTGAGTGGTTAATTGTGATTTTGGGCCTCATGAGCAAAACTAGGTTTTGGCCCCTTAGAGTCAAACTTGCTAGGTCGTTTTAAAACCATAAATAGGTTAGAGAAGGGATGAATCCCTAGGAAACCAAAGGCAAAGGGAGATAAGCAATCAAGTATGGGGTGTCTCCAAAATTTGAAAGAGTCGAAATTTTTTGGGGATGTTGTAGAAGCTATAATAGAAACCCAAGAGAAAACAAGACCCTTGATATTAAGGACATAAAAAAATGTAGAAACCATAAGAAAATTCATTGCACAAAATCTAAATTCCAATAACCAAAGTGAGACAACATGAATAAAAATATCTTAAGCAAACATTTTAGAAGACAATCTACAAAAAAATGAAGTTTCTTACTAGATTATTGTCCTCACTCCAACCAAAAGAATGTGCATCCAATGCAAATTTCATTATCCCACCACTGTAATAACAAACCTCAACATAATGTTCAAAGAACATTCAAAAGTTAAAAGTGAGCATGAAAATAATTGATACACAAGTCATATTGTATCTGGCCAATTAAATGTCCTTAACCAAACTTAAGTAAGTAAGAGGGTATGAATAATAAACAAAAGGTTGGGTCACATTAAAGTATATAAAACAAGGAAATATGAGGTATAACAAGTTTCCTTTGGATTGATGGTTATCCATGATGAGGATTTTTACCAACACAATGTTAAACTATTTTAATTGAATTCATAAGGGGTCTTTTGGAATTTTACTGTGGTGGTTGTCGTTATAGTTACAATGCAAAAAATGAGATCATTGAGCAAGGGCATGGGACATTTCTCGTCTTCTCTCCAATCTGTGTGTCGCTTCACTAAGGCGAGAAAATATTTACATCTAACATATAATGCCCACACATCAACATTATATTGGTTGTAGAGCACCTCAATTAATGTTAATTTAATTATATTAATAATTTTATTATTATGAAAAATATAATATTATTAATAACACAAATTTTTTTTTATCAAGATCGGTTACTTATATATTATAAAAATTTCAAGGACCATGTCCTATTACATATGAGAGAGAAAACATGGAGGGGGGGATCCAAAATGGGTGCGCAGACCCTTGATCCTTGTTGATGAAAACGCGGAGAATAGTTTGAAAGAGATAACGGCTATATTGTCGGACAAAAGAACCTACTAACAGATAAAATTTACAATGAATATATCCTAAGGTTGTTGTTGGTTAACTGAGTCATCAGGATGGGCTTCTTTTCTTGCGCTGGCCCTTGTCGAGGCTTCTGCTTGCATGCTCCGAGTTAATTTCTTGATGTGAGAGATTTCTTCCTCCATATGGTTGGATTTCTCCTTGAGGGCCTCAATCTCTGCTTTCTGCTTCTCCAATTTCTTCCTTTTGGACCTGCTATCCGCTTGAAAGTCCTCCTTGAGTTCATTGAAGTGTTTGACGAATCTAGCAATCATAAAACGGTGGGCTTTGCACAGGGTGCATTCACTGTTAGTTATGACTTTCTCCAGAGGATTTACTGCTGGCTCGTGGGCTTCCTGCTGATCAACCATTTTTTAGACTTGAGGGATTGTGGCTGGGCCAAGCTGTTGCTGAAAAGAGATACAAAAGGCGTAGAAGGCAGAGGGGAATAGAAGATGCTGAAAGGGGGAGAGCTGGACAATATTCCTGCTCAGAGGAGGGACAGAGAAGGCCACAGAACTGTTGGCTGCCTGGGGGAGGAGGAAGACTGAAGAGAAGGAACGCTGAGACAAGAAAACAAATAACTGATTAGCACTTAAAATAAACCAGAGATCGATAACGCCAGAGATTACCACGACAGAAGGAGGGCGGCCTCCACTCTCTGGCTGACTTGAAGCGGCCTCAGAATCTATTCTGCTCCGGATGAAGACTGAATCACAATGCTTTGCTACACTGATCGACTTGTGAGGAGAGAATGGGGGGCTGCTGATTTTAAAGGGTAAAGAGGAGCTAGACAGAGGCTTCGGGCAGAGGAGATTCCAGGTAATGAAGTGACTGAGGGGCTTATCGAAGATTTTATTGCAGGTAAGTAATATTTCGATGCGAAATACGCCTGGCTAGAGCATGGGATTGGCGGCGAGGATCATCTGTTGCATGGGATCGTACCTGGTCGAGTTGACATAGGTAGTGTCATTTGCGTGGTTTGGAGAGTTGAAGATCTCGAAGGCGTAGTCGATGAGATTTTCCAGGGGATTAGGGAGCTTAGGGACGGGCACATATCGGGAGGAATGATTGCTGATGTGTCCCAGTTTATGAGGATTTGGAGTAGACTAGGACAAGCTAAGGGATTGATTTGTCATAAATATTTTTGTTCTCTCTGACTTGGCCAGTTGACCTGCTAGTTGCACTGTTAGCTTGGCAATCTGCTTCAGTATTGTTGGCTCTCAAGACATGTTTGAAGGTGGCACCCCTCATGTCGCTGATGTTGTCCGTGATCCGGGTCTTAAGATTGTTGAGAGCGATTTGCTTAAATTCTCCACCTGTTACCATGGCTGCTATAAGAATAGCTGAGTCTCCCATAATGATTGGGTTTTGAATGTTTAGTCTCTTCAGAATTGAGGTACCTAATAAGAGGCTATAAGCCTCAGCCTTGTTGTTGGTCATGTTACCCAGGCCCCATTCATAAGTGACCATAACTTTGCCATGATGATCCTTTATAACTCCCCCTGCCCCTGCTTTCCCCGGGTTATTTTTGGAAGCTCCGTCAAACTGGAGGGTAGGCCTTTTTTGATCTAATATCCATTGAATGACTTCCTCTTTGGTACCTCTGAGCTTCCACTCCTTCCTTTTCTGGTATAATTTGGGGGTAGTATGGTTTCTTTTGTCCAAGCTGAGACTGAATTTGTTAAACCATTCGGTCTCAATTTTGTGCCAGCTTTCTTGGTCTGGTTGGGACATGCCATTAACACTTATAGTCTCTGAGATGAACGTTGTTGTTTTTGCCAAGGTGCTGGGGATGCTGGGCTTCCGATTGTTGAAAATTCATTTATTTCGGGCGATCCAGATTTTCCAACAGAGAGTTGAGGGAATGCTATTCCACAATCGGATGATAAGATTCTTATTTTTCTTGGGGTAAGGGTAGCATTTTTCCCAATTTTTTTGAAGAGAAGTGATCTGGTCAAAAGTTTCTCTTCTACTTAGGGGGCTGGTGATGAGCTTCTAGCAACTTTGAGCAAAGGGGCATTCAAGGAAAAGGTGTTGGCTGCTTTCTTCCTCGGCTCGGCAAAGACAAAAGATTGAGGGACCAAGAATGCCTCTTTTTTTGAGGTTTTCAGCCGTAAGGATCTTACCTTTGAGGGGAGTCCAATTGAAGAACTTTATCTTTGGAAGACATTCTGATTTCCAAACCACTTTGTGAAGGACCCAATTGTTGGTCACCATGGCGTTCTGGAGAAGCTTGTAGCCGTCTTTAACTGTGTATTTCCCTCCGTTGGGGTCCCAAACAAATCTGTCCTCTGTCATTTTGTTTGTAGTTGCTGAACCTGAGAGGGATATCTTGAGCTCAGTCCAAAGGTCCCTGAGGTCGTTTGGAGGGGAGAGGCGCTTCTAGTCCAGCCAACTGTTATGGTCCCAGAGGGAGATGTCATATAAGGAGTTCAAGTTTCTTGCTTCCATCCATGTTTGGAGAGGTCTGAGGTTTTGAATTAAGTTCCTTGGCCTTGCTCCCATGATTCTATCCGCCCAGATGTTTATCTCTCTTCCACTGCCCAACACTCTGGATATATGATTTTTGAATTGAGGGAGGACTTTTTTAATGAGCTTCTAAACTGGAGTGCATTGCCTATCCACAATTGTTTCTGAGAGGATGTTAGAATTGGGGCCATTCAGATATTTCCTTTTGATGACCTTTGCCCACCATGAACCTTTCCCATTGAGAATTCTCCAAATTAGTTTGAACCCCATCACCATGTTGGAGAGACTAGGAATTTTTATTCTTAAGCCTCCCTTTTCGAACGGGAGGGTGGCTTGATCCCATTTGACAAGACTAAATTTTTTGGAGTCCTGCCTTCCTCCCTGCCATAGGAAGCTTCGGATGATTATTTCCATATGTTTATGTGTGCTTGCAGGAGCTAGGGTGACTACGAACTGATAAATGGGGAGTCCAGAGAGGATGGCCTTGATGAGGGTGGTTCTACCAGCCAGATTGAGCCAAGTCATTCCCCAGCTCTGAAGTTTTCCTCGCAATTTTTCTATGTGCTTTACCCAGATTTCTGACTTAACAGTTTCTTTTGCTATAGGCAGACCCAAGTACATGAAGTAACTCCATTTTGTTTGTACTGGAATGTCAAGGATCATGGAAATTCTTTGCATGATTTGCAAGGGAACATTCCAAGTGTATATCTTGCATTTTTTGTTGTTTAATTTTCCTCCGGAAGATGTTAGGAAGGTGTCTAGCATTTTCTTGAATCTTTTTGCCATCAAGCTTGAGGCTCCCCCTATTAGGAGTGTGTCATCTGCGAAAAGCGAATGATTGATTCCTTTGGTCCCTCTTTCTATACTGATTCCTGTGATTTCCTTTTGCTTTCGGAGTTTTTCCAGATGGATGCTCAGTGTTTCTACCATGATGATGTATAAGAAGGGGGAGAGGGGGTAGCCTTGTCTCAGTCGCCTAGTACTTCTAAAGTAGTTACTTGGTCTGCCATTAATCAGAGGAGCTGTCCAAGGATGAGTGATGCACTCCATGATAATGTTGATAAAGTTGTTGGATATCCCAAATTTTCTGAGGACTTCCTTCAAGAAGTAGTGGTTGACCCTTTCAAAGGTGTTTGCGATATCTAATTTAATGATCATGCCTCTTTCCTTCCTGTTTGTGCTGCTGTGGATTTCCTCTTGAATAAGGATGACATTGTCCGTGATTTGTCTGTTAGGGACAAAACCGCCTTGGTTCTCTGAGATGAGGAAGGGGAGCAGTTTTTTGAGCCTATTGGCTAGGATTTTAGTTATGATCCTGTAAGAGACATTACACAAGGAAATTAGGTGGAAACGGTCGAAGGAGAGGGAATTGAGATCCTTGGGAATAAGAGCTAGGTGGGAGGATTTGATGTTATTTCCCATATTGTGTTTTAATAAGATGTTTTTCACCATCCTTATGTAGTCTTTCTTAATAGTTTCCTAGTGGTTTCTAAAGAAGGCAACTGTGAACCCATCAGGGCCTGGAGCCTTGTATTGCTGCATACTAAACACTGCCAACTTGATTTCCTCTTCAGTGACCTCTTGATCCAGCTCTCTGTTTTGCAATTCTGAGATTTTGTTTTCAATTGGCCTTAGGAAATCCGCATTGTCCTGAGTCTGGGAGTCCGTAGATAAAAGGGATTTGAAATGTCTATAGGTTGCCTCTTTTATTTCTTCTTGATAACTTATCTCTTTCCCTTCTACCATGATTCTTTCTATTTGATTTCCAGCGCATCGAAGATTTAGACTATTGTGGAAAAAAGAGGTATTTTTGTCTCCAGCCTGGAGCCAAAGACACCGAGATTTTTTCCTTTGTTCCTCTTCCTCCAATCTGTTTTGCCTGTATAATTCCTTTTACATTTCATTTTCTTTGGATTGATCCTCGTCTGTGTACCGTGTGCTTTCTTTTTCTTGATTCCATTGCTCTAATTGTTTGTGGAGGTATGCTCTTTTTTTGTTTTCCTCTGTTGTGGCTAATCCTTTAGTTGATCTTTGTGTGGCTGACCCAACCTCTCTACGAGTTAAGAATGTGGAATTCAGCCCAGAAAGAACCTTGAAGATCAACTCATCCCTATCCACCTCTTAGGAAAAAGAACTATGTAGCTTATTAAGAAACCACTTGGATGCATTTGCTTGGAGCTATAAGGAGATGGAGGGAGTGCACCCTTCAGTCTGTACTCATCACATTTACATTAAGGAAGATTGCAAACTAGTCAGGCAGCCTCAAAGGAGGATGAATCCAACCCTTAAGGACATTGTCAAAGAAGAACTGTAAAAGTTACTCGATGCAGGTATCATCTACCCTATCTCTGACAGCGAATGGGTCTCTCCTTTGGTAGTAGTGCCAAAGAAAAATGGGAAGTGGAGAATCTGTGTTGATTATTGGGAACTAAAAAAGGCTACCAAGAAGGACCATTTTCCTTTTCCTTTCATAGATCAAGTGTTAGATGGCTTAGCAGGGAAGAAGTTTTTCTCCTTCCTAGATGGGTTTAGCGGGTACACCCAGATCCAAATCAGCCTAGAAGACCAAGATAAGACCACTTTTGCTTGTCCTTGGGGTACCTTTGCATACCGGGTCCTTCCTTTTGGATTGTGAAATTCTCCCACCACTTTCCAGAGAGTAGTATTGAGTATATTTGTTGAACTAGGTCATGATGCAGTGGAAGTCTATATGGATGACTTTACCCCTTATTGTTCTAACTTCCAGGAAGTTCTATCTAACTTGGGAAAGGTTTTGGACAAGTGTATTGAGATGAACCTGTCCCTCAGTCTTGAAAAATGTGAATTCCTGATGACTAAAGGGACTGTGCTAGGTCATGCAATCTCTCAGCAAGGATTACAGGTGGACCCCAAAAAAATTGCCATCATCCAAAGGGTCCCACCTCCTCAAAAGGTAAGAGATGTTCAAAGTTTCCTAGGTTTAGTAGGGTATTATAGAAGATTAATTAAGGATTTCAGTAAGCTAGCCTCTCCATTGTTTGATATTTTGGGAAAGATGTTGAGTTCATATGGAATAACAACTGTCAAGAGGCTCTGGATACCTTGAAAAGTAAACTGGTGACTGCCCCAATTTATAGAGGTCCAAATTGGGCCCTATCTTTCCACATTCATACAAATGCCTCGAATAAAGCGATAGGAGTAGCCTTAGGGTAAGTTGATGAGAAGCTATCTTATGCCATATATTTTGTAAGTAAAAACTTGTCGAAGGCAAAATTAAACTACACTGTAACCAAAAAGGAGCTCCTAGCTGTAGTCCATTCCCCAAATAAGTTTAGACACTACATCATTGGCTATCAAACATTTTTACACACTCATCATGCCGCAATTAGGTATTTAATGAACAAACTAGATGTAAATGCTCACATTATTAGATAGTTTCTTTTATTGAAACACCTTGATTTAACCATTGTTGATAAGCCAAGTAAGGAAAATGTTATTGTTGATTTTTTGTCTAGAATAGATCTACCCGTAGGTGAAGAAGGAATGGTGGATGATCAAATGTTAGATGGATACCTATTTTCTATCTCAGTACTCTCTCCATGGTTTGTTGATATAATAAATTACTTGGTTTCCGCACAGTTCCTGCCACAACTGTCCTCAAAAGAGAAGAGCAAGATTGTGAGGAAAAGTGCCCCTTTCACCTAGATTGGGGGAAATCTCTTCAAACTTGGCCCAGATCAAGTTTTGAGGAGATTTTTGAGGGAGGAGGAGGTTTTTGACATTCTCCTAACCTATCATGACGGGCCTTGTGGGGGCCATTTTGCAGCAAAGAGGACTGCCTTCAAAATCCTGTAAGCAGGTCACTATTGGCCCACTCTTCATCAAGATGTAAGGAGATATATCATCCAATGTGACCAATGTCAAAGGATGGGGAAACCTACTCTAAGGGATGAGATGCCCCTAAAACCTCAAGTGACTTTCGAGCCATTTGAGAAGTGGGGCATGGACTTTGTGGATCCTGTCAACCCTCCTTCAAAGCAGAAATCTTACATCATCATGTGCACTGATTATCTAACAAAATGGGTAGAAACAAAGGCAATCAAGGAAGCAACAGAAGAAAAAGTAGCTGAGTTTTTAAGAGAGAATATATTCTACAAGATTGGATATCCAAGAGCATTAGTCACAGATCAAGGGAGTCAGTTTACCTCAAATCTGATTGAAGACCTACTCACACATCACAAAATTAAGCACATAACTTCCACCCCTTATCATTCGCAAGTAAATGGAAAAGTGGAAGTCACTAACAGAGCTTTGGAAGGGATTTTGACTAAGGTAGTGAGCAACAGCAAAAAATATTGGGTAGATCGATTGGTTGAGGCCACCTGGGCCTATAACACCCCCTAGAAGACCACCACAGGGTTCACACCCTATGATTTGGTCTATGGGATGAAGGATTTGCTATCAATAGAATTTGAATATAACACAATGAGAATGGCAGCTCAGTTGGACCTAGATCTCAGCCATGCACAAAAGGAAAGATTAATTCAGCTAAATGGATTGGATGAGCAAAGATTGCAAGCCCTTCTCCACTCAGAGGTAGTCCAATTCCAAAGGTAAGTATGGGATGACAGAAATCTCAAAGAGAAACAATTCCAAGAAGTAGATTGGGCGTTGCTGTATGATTCAAGGTATAAAGATTTCAAGGGCAAACCGAGGACAAGATGGCTAGGACCATACACAATAGAAAAATGCAATGACAATGGCTCAGTTATATCAGGACCATCAATGAAGAAGCCATCCCCATGCTTGTCAATGGGCATAGGTTGAAAATATATAGGAAGCCCCTCTCTAAGCAAGAATTTATTAATAATATGAGTAAAATAGTGTTGGTAGTGGAGCAAGTCTCTGCCTCCACTCCACCCACACCCTAAAAAAAGAAGAAGAAGAAAAATGAGGAGAATAAAAGATCCCTGGGTGAAAACCTCCCCTTGGAGGTGCCCAGGGTAGGAAGTAAGGGTGAAAACCTCCTGGAGATGCCCCAACTGTCTCATAAAAAAAAAGGGGAAAAAGAAAAAAACAGAGAAAAAAGAAAAAGAAAAAACAGGAACAAAAAATTAACTTCTTTTGAATGCATTGCAGATTGTAGGAGGGCCACAGAAGAAAAAGGGACATGGTCGAGCCAAATACACCTCTGATGGACCATTTCTCCATCACTATTGTCTTTTCCCAGTCCCTGGTCTCACCTGTTCTGGAAATTATGCATCCTACAGGAGACTCTGTGCATTCTATAGGAGGCTCCTGTAGAAACCACAGAAAGCTCGAAATCAAGTTAAGAAAAGGATCAAAGGGCTAGAAACTTGTCCAGAATACCTGTGGACCCCCCTACCACCATTCATCCTCCTAATTCTATACCTGCACCACTGCATTTCCACTCGCTTCTTTCTTCCTTGCACAGAAAACAAAAAAATCCTATTTCTTTTGTTTTTTAAAAAATGAATGAAGAATAAACAAGCGGCACTCTTAAGTTATCTCTTACCTAGTGCATACCATCTACTTTTCCTTGACTGAAAAAACCTTCCTCAGCTACCTCTCCAGTTCCTGCTCAAGCCTTAGCCAAAAATTTTAGAGGGAGAAGTGGTTACAAGAAATCCTGCAGGATTCTTGTAGTAGCTAATCCTCTTGAAAATCGAGCTCCAGAGGCAGGGTCAGTGCAGCCACAGATGATTAAACACACAAGGAAATGGTCCTAATTGAAGATCACCACTACAAGGTAGAAAAGCCCCCAATTCAGAAGCCACGGGTGCCAGTAGCAACAATCCATGAATAGAACGCTAAAGTCTAAGCATGCAACAACACAGTAGTGACTAACAGGTAAGTGACTAAACTTGTTCCTCTGTTGCATGAGTATAATTTAAAAACTGCAAGGACAAGTGAGATGGTTGTGATTAAATGAGATCTGTGGCCAGATAACTGGCCACCCTCGTCCAGTTCAAACAACATCCTCATCCAGTTCAAATAGCATGCCTTGTCCAATTCAAACAGTGCCTCGTCCAGTTCAAATAGCGCTCAATGGGTGCAATCAGCACGTGTGATCAGTCCGCTCGAGAAAATCTCAAAATAGGTAGTGGCGGAATCAATGGGAATGATTGAAATAATTATGGTCAGCGGCATAAAGGTTTCATCATGACACTGAAGTAGGGACCAATGGTCCAGATGAGGGTAACATACCCTTCCTACCACCTCACCTCGTCACTGTAGAACACTCTCGTAAGCTTAAGTACATTGCAGTCAACCACCTCCACCACCTTTGTTTTCATTTGTATCGACGAGCTCTCAGTTGTAGCAACCTACCTACCACCTCCAGAGCATCGAAACAATCGCTCTATGTCAATTTCAGAACCCTTCCGCTTATTGGGCTCTACACGAGCATTATTGGACTCTATAGGAGTGGAAACACAATCCTACAGGAGCCTTTCTATGGGAGGGCCAGTGAGCAGCATCGCAGAGGAAAATTCAGGATTTTAGGACAAAGTCGGGCTAAAAAAGGTAGGCTCAGTAAACCCACTCTGCATTTCCATATATATACAAAAGGTGGTGGGATTCGAAGTGGAGTATTAAGTTGAAAAGAAGGGAAAAGTGGGAATAGAGTTTGCCTGTGCTTTTAAAAATATATATATAGTTTCTCCATTTATTCTCTGCACTGAAATACTATCTCTTTCTCTTCCATTGTATTCTCCTGTGTAAAGAGATGATGCAATTCTAGAAAATTAAGCCTGTAAAAAAATGAATTTGCATTGGGTAGTTTGTTTATTTTGTGAAAAAGCACTGTCCTGTATACTCTCTATTTTTTAAGATATTGTTTCCCTCAAACAGACCGAGAAGTAAATTAAGTTTAAGAACAGAGTTTGAAGGGAAGGAAAGTTGCAATTGGTTTTTTTTTAACAAGGAAGAACATGAAAAACTCTCTCTCTTGTTCCAGAAAGAAAACCTCAAATGTTCCTTTGTTTCCAGGTTTGAAATTTACTACCTTCCTCCTCACCTAAGATATTCTAGCAGTCTCTGAACATCATGATAGGGGGTTTTATGAGGAAGGAGCCTCTAAATTCAACTAAGCTACATGAACATCCAGAAGTGGTAGCCCTCTTTACTAGGGAAAATTGGATGCCTTTCTTTGAAAAATTTCATGGGTATGACGAGGAAGTCACAGAGGAATTTTTATTGTCTTTAAAACCTCACTCAAAAATCCATGCCACTATCAGTTTCATGGGTCTAACCATAGAACTCATACTAGAATTCATCAGTAGGGTCACTGGTATCCCACTTGGGCTACCCTGGAGCAAAGAAGAAAAACCACTGAGTCAAGTGGCCAAGAAGACCTTTTTCTTCCAGCCTGATGAACATCCTGTGGAGGATAAGAATGGCATAAGGAGGAGAATTATACCTTATCCATGGGGTGAGGTCAATTACTAGATCATGAAATACATCTCCTGTGAAGGAAGATACAACATAGTTTACGGGTATCATTTCAGACTGTTACGTGAACTAAGATATGGCATTGACCTTCCTACATCCAGAAAACTCAGTATTCCATATTTTCTCCTCCAATCCTTGATAGAATCTAGCACCAAATTGAAGGCAGAAGTTCCAGACCAATTGGCTCACCATGGGTTAATTAAATTGCTAGTGGAGGATTCCCTCCACACTTACACAATCCCCATAGCCTGGGAGATTTTCAGGGACATGACTAAAGAGGATGATATAAAAACTCTCACTGACGACCTTAGTCCATTTGGAAGTGAAGAGGAGGAACAAACAGGGGAAGTTGAGAAGGAAATCCATGAAGAAGAACAGAACACACAATTGGAAGAAGAGGAACCCCACACAGAAGAAGAAGGAAACCAGATAGGAGGGGAGAAACATGACACCACCAAAGATGAGCCTAAAGCAGTGGAGAAAATAGAATCAAAGATAGCAAAAACAAAACTAGTAGAAAGAGGAAAAACAATAGATGAAGAAGAAGAAGCACAACAAGAAGAAGTGTCCCTTGTGACACTAGCAAGAGAGGCAGCAACTTTCTTGTTGCACTTAGTACTCTAGCCAAGCCCAATGGAAAAAGGGAGAGACAACCAAATATGTACTTCAAGGCTCGAAAGAGCACCAGAATAAAGATGGGGAAGCCTCAACCGCCTTCAAAGGAGCCCATCATCATTGAGGATGTCCCTACTGAAACAAAGGAGAAATATCCCTCCAAGACCCCATCACTTACAAAAGAGGAAGTCCTAAGGCCTCTACTTGGAAAGAAAGGATCAAACTAATGGACTCTAAAATAGTCCTACAAGAGGCACAAACCTCTCTACAAGAGACATTGGCAAAGCTCCAAGAGACTGAAAAACTTGAAAAGAAGGCAGAGGAATAGACCAAAGAAGAAGACAAGGCAAAAGAGATACCAGAGCCTAGACCTTAGCCTAACATAGGCTCTTACTACAACATCCTGGAAGGGGGAAAAATCATCCCACAAAAGTTTGCAGTCCCTCTTTTCTTTGGGTTGGAAAAGAAAAGAGTAAGGACCCATACATGAATGGAAATTGAAAAATCAAAAGGGGTGGAAGACATTGGGCACATGGAAAACAAACTGAGGGAAATGGGCAAAGAATTGAGCATGACCAGGGATATAGAAAGCATCAGAAGAGCTCAATTAGAGGCAGAAAATGAAATGTTAAAGAAGCAGCTGTAAGAAAGGGAACCTCAAGGAGGAAATGAATTGTCAATCTGAAAAAGACAACAATGGGAGGAGGAACCAGAAGCAGACAATGAGACATTAATAAGATAGCAACAGGGAAGGGAATCCCAGGCAGAAAATGAGGTGTTGATCTTGAGAAGGCAGCTACAGGAAAAGGAAGCCCAATTAGCTTGCATGGCCAGCTGGGCTATGGAGGCATTATAGTATAGGCAGCTAGCCAAATCATATGTAGTGTACCTCAAGGATCAGTGGCTCCAATTTTAGATCAAGACACTAGCCCAGAGGGGCACAATACCTTTTCAGGATTATGGCTAATTCGTGCATCTGTGTGATCACAGTTCGGCTGAGGACAAAGCAAAGCTAGCAAAGTTTTACTTGCACAACCTGGCCCTTACTGATATGAACCTATGGGATCCCAATGCTGCATTGGGAGACTTGCAGTTGATGGCCATGGCATCTTGGATGAGCCATGAAGAGAAAAGGGCAGCAGAGATCCAAAAAATGATGGAAAAAGAGATGAATGAACCCCTAATGATTAGAGCAACACCAACAGAACCCATGGCTCTAATCTATGCCCACCAACACCTTGAAGCTAATCCTCAAGTTGCCCCAGACTATGTTGATAAGCAAGCCCAGGCTATTGCACATTTCGAGGACATGGAGAGATTGTTTGGAGATGATTGCATTCATGCGTGCATGAGAAGGTGGAACACATTACTCCACAGCCTAAGGATCAAGGAATATCACTCCCCAAACAGGATGAGGAAAGCCATGAAGAGAGTGCCACTATATAAGCACTCTATGCAAAGCTTGAAGGCCAATTGGATTGGCCTGAAATTCAGTCCTCCATTGCTGCTAGGATTGTTGGAAGGAGTAAAAGAGGAAGAAGAATAGAAACTGTGGGAAGAGGTGGATAGAAAGGTATGTTTCCATAATAAAGAGGAAGATATCACATCAGAGGTGTGGGATGTTAGGGAATCTGTTAGAGCCAGCAAGGATGAAGAGTTAGACTAGTTGCTCAGAGGATGAGCAACCCATTCAGTAGGGGGTGCTGAAGAGCCCAAGAAATAGGTAATTATATGGGCTCATTTTACCTCTTAATTCGACTTAATCCACCATTCTCATTATTTTATTGCATGTTTTTGAATATATTTATGCTAACAAAGTGAATTGGGTTAGTCATTTTGTCACGTAGTCTAATGTGTGTCTTATGCAGATTTTTTGGTCAATTTTGGACAAAGTCAAGGATTAAGAGAAAATGGTAGCAAGTACTCGAGAAACATAGGGAAGAGGATTTGCAGGGGGGTGACTCTTTCATTTATGACCCCTTTCCTCAAATCCTCCATCAGCGTTTCGGAGCACAAATCCACATTGATGCATCAAAAGGGGCAGCCGAGCAAGCAAGAAGGACTCCTGTTTATCTCCAGTTCTGGGAAGCTGAGCTTCTTGATTTTAGGAGGACTGTTGGAGGACTCCATTTGTATAAATAAGGGGGCTTAGAGCCTCAGTAGGTTAGCCAGTCATTATTATAATTTTCACACTTTTGTGCAGCACTTGTTCAGCTTATTTTTGAGTCCCCTTTTTAGAACAGTTCATGTAACATGACTATTATTTTTTATAATGAAGATGAAACAGTTTTTGAGCTATCACTAATCCCTTCGAGAGGGTTGAAGCTCTTGGGTTAGTGCCCAACCCAAGCTTCCCGAAACCTCTTAATGTGTACTTATATGTTTTTTCTTCAGTTTATGAGTTAATTTCTATTACATAGATTCATTTTACTTTGTTGGATTAGGTTGCTTTTGATGGTTTACATAGTTGTTTTGTGTTTCAGTTTCTCAAGTAGGTTGTTGTAGTGACAGAATAAGATTCAAAAAGGTGAACAACAGGCCCTGATCTCCTTTCTCCCTTCCTGGGGCTATGATTTGAGGTTAAGGCACTACTGCTACCACCAAAAACATAATTTTTTCTCTTCCATGCAACTTCTAATGTGATGACTTGATTTGGAAAGATTGATATATTGGTTTAGATTCAGTTGCCTAGATCGTTTCCTATTCTTTTACCATAGATCTCTCTGCATGCTTTTTTGTTCAAAGGTTATTGTTCATCATTTTCTGTTTGTAGGTCAGAACTTAGGTCAAGCTAGAGATTTTTTTTTTTTATAGTATAGTTAGTCCTTTCTTTGATCGGTTTTCGTAAGTAGATGTGCAGATCTCTTGCAAGACACCTCAAATCACCATACATCCATAAAACAGCTAGCACCAACTCACTTCTCACAGATTTCCCAAGTAATTCACAACATTTCGCCAAGCTGCCCTAATTTCTGTGTTTTTCTCCATAAGCTTCCCTCTTGCTATTTGAACAAATCCAACCATCATGTTCTTTCTTGATCTTCCTTGACAAGCTGCAGACACATCAACACCTTCATCTAGCCTTCTGTTACCCTTTTCCATCTTTTTTCTACCTTCAAAACTCCAAAAATAGCTCTCAGCCTCCTCCTGTAGATGCTCCTGTAGATCCCGTGCGACCTCCTGTATAATTCCCTGTAACTGGTTTTTCGAAATCCGATTGCAATGGAAGTCTTTAGAAGGGTACTAGGGGCTTCTTAGGACCTCTCCACACCTTCCTTCACCTTTGAAAAATCCAAATCCATCTTCCTTCGCCACCAAACTTCTGCACAATCATAGCTAGATAAATCACAAGCATAATAACTCCACATAAAAACACTCAAAAGCACAAAATATGTTTTCTTCCAATTTCTTTTCAGAAGTAGCTTGAATATATGCAATTTACCCTTTTAGTAGTCAATGGCACTCATTTCATCAATTTTAATCTCTTTTCCTGCAAAAGTAGGGTTAGTAGGTAAATTAGGGTTTGCTAGGGTTTGCGTTACATTTCAATTTTCCTTCTCTTTAGCTTTCTTTCATCACAGTTAAAAGCTTCTTTTGAGAATTCATAGAAGTTGGCTTAATCTCCTAGTGATCTTGCACTAGCTGACCATGTGACAACCTGCAGTAAGAGCTAGTACTTGTGCATACAGCACCATCGCTTCCAATTTTGTTACAAACTACTTGGTTGATAAAAGTAAAGTATGAAGCCCCAGGAGTTGCAACATTATTGTTGCAATACTGGTGCTCACCACACTTCTTTGTAGATCTTGACCTCAAGATAATATTATATATCTCCTTGATATTTGGTCCTTGAATGCTTGAGTTTCCCTTGATGAGATGCCCCTTCTTTGATTTTGTCACCTTAGCTTTGATACCATGTTGATAAATCTAGGGCATAAGGGTTATCTGTAATGATAACTGGTTGTGAGTGCTTTTTTACTTATTTAGATTAGGATCTTCCCTTTTATTATATTATTATAGTTTTGTTCTTCATCAAGCAGCTACCAAAGCATAAAAAATAAAGAGACAAGAGACACAAAATTTAGGCAATTATCTAGGGCCAAAACCTTTCCAACTTGAGAGGAAAACCCAAGTGATTTCTTCTTCTTATAAAGACTTCAATTGATGAACACAAAGACCATGATCAAGACCCTTGACACAAAAACCTCTCTAAGACCAAGTCACAAGCCTTTTAACTCTTCCTTTCAAGAGTGAACGATGGTAAAAATTCTTTCTTCTCCCTCCTTCTCGGATATTCTTTAGATTTTGGCTTCCTGCAACTCTCGGCCTCTTCAGAAACCTTAGTTGCAACACTTGTAATGGATGTTGCTCCATGTTTGTTCCTTGTTTTCCTTCCAATTGGATGGAGAGACTTCCTACTCTAACTCGGATTCATAAATTTTATGTCTTCTCCTTGATTCGGCTTCTAGGATGACCTAGCTAGCCTCGGCCCTTCTTTGCAGTAGATGTACTCTATTTCCTTTGCACGTGTGAGGTATATTAGCCTCAAAATAGATAAAAAATAATTCAGATAAAATTCTTTTTCTTTTTCTTATTTATTGGCTTCCTTTCTTGTGATATTCACACTTATGATTCTCCTTTTCTTTCTTGATAAAATGGTGTCTTCACCTGGAGGCTAAGATGCCCTATATATAGTTTTTTTTCCATCAAAATAATTGACTTCAAGTTTTCAACTTGTTCCTAGGTCAACATGCTCTTTAGGAATCATCTTATTCTCTTTTCTAGGACGACTTCAAAGAGAGCTTGTGACATGGTCTTGGAGGGTTAATGACTCAAACAATTTCACTTTTTACAATGTACAATATACCCAAATGGGTTTTCAATCTTTGACATTGACTCATTAGACTTTATGACATGATGATCAAACCTAAAGGCTCACAATGGGAGCCTTAGCTATAAAATTAAATTCCTTGATCATGAAATCCATGAATCAAGCATTACAAAAATAATTTTATTTTATTCTTTACATCAATTACATAAAATCATAATTACACGTCATTATGAAGACCGAATCTAGTTACACTTTTAAACACATCTATACCAAATTACAAACAAGGTAGTGCCTCTAATGTACCATAGAACATGCTTTGTTTCCCTCCAAAATAGTTTGGTTGGGCTAACCATAGCTTGACTCAACTGATTGAATACATAACACATGTATAGTTGTGTGTTCACAAGATACATGAGTGAACCCACCAACTACCAGTAAACAATCACATCCACTTCCTCACCTGAAGTGGCATCCTCTTTTCTCTAGTTGGTCACTAGAGGAGTCTTCATGGGTTTGCACCTCTCCATGTGGAACCTCTGAAGTATCTCATTGGCTTACTTTCCCTGAGAGATAAGAATTTCCCCATCACCTTGCATACTTCCAATCCAAGGAAGTGGTGCATGAGACCCATGTCCTTCATCTCAAACTCTCTTGCAAGTTCTTCCTTGCAAGATATGATCAACTGCTCATCACCAATCAAGATCAAGTCATCAACATATAAAACAAGAATCAACAATTTACCTTCTACCAAATTATGATAGACGTTTTCACCCACTTCACTTTTGGTGAAGCCCAAACCGGTGAGATACTTATCGATCCTAGTGTACCAAGCATGGGGTGCTTCCTTAAGACCATACAATACTCAATTGAGTCTGAAACATGAGAATATTGATCAAAATTCTTGAAGCCTTTTGGTTTCTCGATAGACACCTCCCCCTCAATAACTCCATTGAGGAATGTCATTTTCACATTGATCTGGTGGATCTTCCACCCCATCTGTGTAAGAAAAGAAAGGATTGATCTAAAGGATGAGTACCTTTCTACAGGAGAAAATGTCTCCTCATAGTTAATCCCCTCTACCTGAGAGTACCCCTTGGCCACAAATTTTGCCTTTTACTTTTGTAGGTTTCCATCTCCTATTATTCACAATGGCTTTGTACTCCTCCACCATTGCATCAACCCATATTGGTTGCTCTACTTCTTCCTCGAAAGAGGATGGCTTAGTCTCTACTAGCACTATCATTAGATCCATGTAGCCAATTTATAGATTTAGTGACCTTCTCTGCCTGCGCTAATTTAAAGGGGCACCCACATTCTCCCTTGCATCCTTCAAAAGTCTCTTAGCTTCTCTCATTCTCTTCCTACCTTCTCTAGATGTTTATGCTTAAGTGGTTTCTTCCACTCTCTACTCCTCAACTTGTGGCTGCTCCAAAACATCCAAGGCTCCTCCTTTTGAGCTAAAAGATCCTCCTCTGGTGGGATCTGAAGTTTGCTCTCAAGAGAGCATCACATGGCTTTGTCTTCATCAAATCCGACATCCCGTTGCACAACTGTCATTCTGAGGGATGACATAGTTGTGGGGATTTTTTGTGTAACCCACAAATGCCCCCAACACTATTGTTGGCTCTAGCTTCTTCCTTGATTATTTGTAGACATGGCAATAGACATAGGTTCCTGAGAAAGCCTCCTCTAATGTGATCATGCCGAGAATCTGATGAGGACTCTTTTTCTAGAAATAGACCGTTGTGTGCATGCTTCAGCCCACAAGTGTAAAAGTAGGCTTTCGTTGTGCATCCTTGCCCAAGATTCTCCCACAATGATTCAGTTCTTCCTCTCAACCACCCCATTTTTCTATGGGTTGTGGGGTGTTGTCAACTCTCATTGAATGCCTTCTTTTGCAAAAAAAATTTTAAAATCATACAACACGTACTCACCTCCACTATCACTCCTAAGGATCTTCACCTTCTTACCCATTTCTTTCTCCACTACTGCCTTGAATTCTAATAAATTGGAGAAAGTCTCATCCTTCTTCCACATGAAGAAGATCCAGCACTTTCACGAGTAGTCAATAATAAAGATGATAAAATACTTGTGCCTACCAGTGTAGGCTATTGAGAAAGGTCCAAAAACATCATACTAGATACTTTCAAGGACTACATATGCTTTGTTGTCCCAATCATGGAAAGTGGCTTTTGCATACTTCCCTAAGGTACACCTTTTGCATGTGTCATTCTTCTCTAGTGCTCCTTTAGGGAGGCCTGTGGTAATTTTTTTGCATGATCTTCAAAGTGCCATGATGAAAATGGCTAAGTCTTCTATGCCAAAGTTCACCAACATCGCGGCTCTGCACCTTCTCTGCCTTTATGCTCAATTCAACACAATCATCCACATCTATCTTGTATAGGTTCTTCACAAGAACACTTATCTACTTCACCTATCTTGTGGTTGTGTGTCTTAGAAATTCCTTTCCTTTTCTGAATATCATATCGTAACCATTGTCTTCCAAAACTGTAATGGGGATAAGATTCTTCTTTAGCCCCAAAACAAACATCACATCCTTTAGCCTGACAGGGGAGCCTAACTCCCTCTAAAAGTCGTGTTGTACCTTCCATCATCTCCCATATCGATATGCATCTGGAGATCCTTCTCCTTCAAATAACTGAAAAAATATATATTCCCCATTATATGGAATGAGGAA
Organism: Pinus taeda; assembly: GCA_000404065.3. NCBI lineage: Eukaryota > Viridiplantae > Streptophyta > Pinopsida > Pinales > Pinaceae > Pinus > Pinus taeda. The sequence continues at coordinate 36,013 of APFE031737862.1, read as the reverse complement.
CTGTTGTTGAGATACCACACACTTCACATCGATGTGTTGTACATGCATGCAATGAGAGTAAAATCAAGCTTGAACTATGAAGCCAAAGATTTACTCATTGCTCCTTCTGTAGTCTTCTTGATCTCCTTGTTGGGTTGACACTTCGTCGCATAGTGCCTGAATTCATGACAATGAAAGCACTTTATTCTGAACAATTCTTTCTTCTTGGCCCCTTGACTAGATTCCACTTTGGATTGGGATTTATTCCCTTTCCCTTTCTTTTCCTTTCCATCCAAGGCACATTTCTCCTCACCCTCGCCCTTATATGAAGTATCATCTCTGGTATTCCACCTTATTTCTTCCTGTACCAAATCAAACCATAAGCGTTCCCAATTTGGTTGTTTCTCCCTCATGTTCACCGAATCTTGGTAGTTATGCCAACACTTTGTAAGGCCTAGTAGGGCTAGGCTCACCAAATCATCCTTTGATACACTAACACCAACTTAACCAAGTTCATCATGACATTATGTGAACCTACTCAAGTATTGTGGAATGGTCTCATTCCTCTGCATCTTGATATTTCGAAGTTTATCCTTGAGTGCCAATTTCTTGTGGTCACTACTATTCTAGAACAAATGTGTCAATGCTTTCCAAATTACATACGAAGTCTCTTTCCCATGGATATTTGATACAATATAGTCTCGTACTCCCTCCAATATGATCCTCCTCACCTTGGCAACACACTTCTTCCATTCTACCAGATCCTTAACATCAGATTTGGTTGGTTTCAGAATATGATTAGCAATGAATTCCTTCAACCCATTTTCCTCCAGTACTACCTCCATGTGGTCCTTCCATGCAACATAGTTTGAGCTTCCCTCAATGGCATACTTAAGCCTTAGTCCATTGAAAACCATATTCTCAGTCCTGAAGAAAAGATGCAAACATGATCTACAAATTTGAATCTCCTGTAATGACAACTTCGAAATGTTTTCTCTACAGTGATTCCAGCTCTGATACCATGTAGAAATTTAATGTGTAGATTCAATACTACTCATGAAATTTGCTAAATCAAAAGAATTGAAGCTACTCTACTAATATGTGGAAATTAATTCACCATCTACAATAAGAATCATAGACATGCAAAAGGAAACATCACACATGCACAAACATTTATCTAGGGGAAAGAAAATTCTCAAACACCTTACTATCTGTATTGCATTATTCAGAGAATAAAGAAGAAATACATATGCTTGCTCAAGCTTGATCATATCCCGCAAGTGTATAGTCTATCCCTCTACCTGACTACCTGACTCTAGCCAACACTTAGCCAATTTTCAAGACCTCCATGCTCTTATTTCCTTGCGTTGTTACCTTGGGAAATTGCCCCTATTTTTTAGGAATTTCACTCTAGAATTATTCAATTACTTTAGGTATTCCTTTGACTCCATGCACCACCTGTACACATTGGAATATGTTACAACTAATAGTACGCTGCCTTGGAATCTCTATCTCAACTGGGTAACTCAAATTCTCTACATGCAACAATTATTTTGGGTTGATTATTAGTTAAATGGTTGATCACTAAGTGTGGTTGAAGTTCCACTTCCACAACTTGACCTCCACTAGTTCTTCTGACAGTTAGAACTAGTTAAACTGACAATAACTCAAATGAACTTAAATAAATTGCTACAAATAAGAAATCAATCATGAAGAACTAAAATATAACTCCTCCAACTTTAATTTAGTGAGTAAACTGGGTGACACAAGCCATGTTAAACAAGTTAACATCATCCAAGTTGTTTGTTGATGCGGAAATTCAAATTTTCTCCAGTTTGACCAAGGCAAAGTCAAACTGAGATTTTATTGCTACATTTTCAACACAATGTGACACACATAATCCACAATTAAAATGTGCTCAAGAAAACCATATATCACAACATTTTCAACCACATACAACATGATCAAAAATAGTCAACCATGTCCCGTCATTGTCATCATGGTCAATCATGTTCAACAATGGAAAAACTAACCAACCATGGTCAAACATGGTTATGTATGGAAAACAATTGTCAAGCATAGTCAACTTTAGACAACATAGTCAACCATGATCAACCATGCATAAAGCATGACCATGGTAAATCATTGTTAAAAGTTGACATACCTAATTTGGATGGTTAACGCATTCTAACACCAACCATAGTCAACATTGGTGTCATGGTCAACCACAGTCACCGTGGGCATCATGGTCAAACAAATCATCTATATGTAAACAATGATAAACAATAGTCAACCATGGTTAACTTAGGCATCATTTTTAGCCATATTCAACCATAAGAATCATATTTAACATGTTCAATGTCAACAAGGGCATAGAGATAATATATTCATTAAAGTTTACAATAACTTTGTATAATAAATTTTATACGTAATATTTAATTTTATATTCATTAATATCTAAGTGTTTTAATGTATAATTTTTAATATAACTTTTATAATTGTACTATAATATAGCTCTAATATTAATTTAAATTTGTATTGTTTGCAATATAAATTTAATTATTTTAATGTTGTTTGCAATATGACAAACAACAAATGGTGTTGCACTGTGACAACAAACACCATTATAATGTCATGAATAATATCCATCATCATAATGTGACAAACAATAACTAGCATGAAAATGTGAAATACAACAACTAATATCATAATGTGACGAGCAATGTCACAATGTTATGAATAATCAACTTTGTCATATTGTGTAGAGTAAGAAATGACATCACAATCTAATGAAAAATAAACATAATCGCAATGTGGCTATAATATAAATTTAATAACTTTAAAGTTGTTTGCAATTTGATGAACAACAAATGATGTTCCAAATGTGACGAATAATATTTGTCATCATAATGTGACACAATAAATGTCATTGAAATGTGATGAACAACAAACAATGTCACAATGTGATGGACAATGTCACAATGTGACGGACAATGTACAATGTTAATGCCATTAACACTAAACATTGTTGCAATGTGACCAATAATAAATATCATTTCATTGTGCCAAAAAACATATGGCAGATGCATTGTACTATGGGTTGACCATGGTTGATATACATTAACATAGTCCTCATCATTAAAGATGGTAAACTCTAGTCAACATGGTCAACACATGGACATAAATTCTCAATGTCAGAATGGTCAATTGTGGTCACAATGGTCAACCATTGCGACATTGTTGACCATATTCATAATCATCAACATAGTCAGTTATAGTCATCACATTCAACACAGACAACCATAATCAACATATATAATATATTAAACATGACTAACCATAATAAACCATAGTCAATCTACTCAATCTTAGTCAACCATGTTTAACCATGCTTGAAACAACTCAATAATTTAAGCCATGGTTGACCCTCTTCAATTGATTCATAAACTGTCGTGGATATTCCACTAGACAGTTCATCACAATAGGTCTGATAATTTTATATTAAAATTATGAGATTCTACACTATTACAGTATTAATTAATTTCTAGATCTGTAAAATTAACTATAATTAGTGCATGAATGTAAAAGTAAATCAAGCATAAAATTAGAGAATGACAAAATAAACTCTCACACGCATAATACATAAGATATTCTCTCTCAGAAACCCTTTCAGGAGAAAACCCAGTTGGAAGGTGAGGCCACTTTTCTCTCTTTCTCTGTTTGGAAATATGGCTGCAAATACAAATAAGTAATATCTATGGACCGTGGGCTGCTATAGTGCATAGATCCTATCTGTGTGCTCTACCTCCTATATCTCCTAGCTATCTTTGGTCAACTATGGAACAAAATGCTAATGAAAGAATAGAATGCCTCTCCCTCCTATTGGCCCAGTTATAACACAACCTAATAGCCTACTAGTAGTTAATTTTGACTACATAAAATCTTAACTAGAGTTACAAAATAGACTCTTCTAGAGTCTTTTACATCACAAACATGTGGTGATGAGCCTTGGTATTGCAACAAGAATGTTACAACTCCCAAGGCTACCAACTTTATTTATCAACTTAGGGTTCATACAAACTTAAGAGGTATCGACACTATATGTGTATCATACAATGTGTCATTTCTTTGCTGTCATGATGTAATGGAGTGCATGTAATGCAATCAAATCCTAGACTAATTGCAAAAAATGAAATGCTTGAAAATGGAAATCTTAACCTATTGCGAGAAAGAAAATACAAGGAAAGAAACCTATTCTAATTGCATAAAGTAAATATCATGAACTAAATGTCAACCATTACATTTGAAAGAGTTTATATGCATTAAAAGAGTTCATTGGATGTGGCAATCAAGAAAATCATCATTGTATTATCCAATTCACAAATTTGTCCATTAACCCAAATCTATGAAATGTTTTGCATGAGGAAAGTCATAATTGGTATTTATTCTTCAATAATCATTGATTTAGAGCATAGGGGTCATGATTCAACCCTAAGGATAAACCAAGATTCTTGATCAAATTTGGGCAAATATATGCATGTTGGAAGGTTGCTACAGGGTTTCCTATAGTACTACTACAGGAAACAATAAATTTTCTATAGGGAGTTATAATTCACTGAATAACCAACCAAATCGAATCCAAATTAGATGGGACAATTTTTTTTATCGAATAGGATGTCTTAGGTATCCATTCCAAGTGGAATCACTCAAAAATACCTCTGTTAACCCACACTAAAAAATGGCAGAAAATTACTAGTCTAAAATCTAGAAATTCGAGAGTTAGTGAGCTAGTAAAGCTATCAAATGCCTAACCTAATCAAGTGTGAATGCAATGGGGTAATTTTTGTTATTAACTATAATTTTTTTATATATAATTCAAGTGGAATAAACTCAATTGAAGTTCGTTAGCATGCTTTAAAAAATAGAAGAAATTTATTGTTATTTTCCACAAAGGACTTCTAGAAATCTAGATTTGGGAATAAGTAAACTAATCCAAGAAACTCAATGATTACTATGAACTTCCAAAGTTGTTCCAAGGATGAAATGATGATTTGGAACCTGCAAAAGAACTTACTTCAATCATTTAACCCAATTCTACAACAAGAAATCATTAATACTAAATGCAGAAATAAAAAGAAACAAGAATAAGAGATGCATGTGAATAAGAAGTGAAAAGAAGAAAAGAAAATGATACAAAAGGGATATGAGGCTCCTGGATGGTGAAGCCCAAGGAAACTCAAATTCATATGAAGGAGACCAAGGTATAGAAGCTAAACATGTCACCAATCTTCATTATTTCCATCAATACAATTACATCCCTGCAGAAAATGAAAGTGGAGCTCTAAAAATACGAGTTCTCTCCACAAGACGACTAATAAAAAATCCACCCCTATAGGAAAATTCGACTTGGTACTTATACACAATTATTAGGAATCATTCCCCATGAAAGGAGGAAGCTTTCCCCACCAAAATCCCTTATTAGTGGATCCGGTTCCTAATACTAGGAATCCGCATTAAATGGCAGGGAACACATTCCTAGATTTTCTCAATCATGTTTCCTCAATTTGTGCCATAGTTCCATAATATCTTGTTTATTTATTATTTAATATTGATCCTCTTGTAGTAGGGAGCAGGTCCCTAGATTATCTCCTCCTCCAAATCTCCATAATCTTTCCAATATTCTCATAATATTCAACAAAAATTAATAATATTAGGCACAAATATGTAATTATCCATAAACCTTCCTAATGAACATATTAAATAGAGAGGTTTAATGTGTTGAAGGATGGTCAGATGGGCCTTAATTTATGTCTAATTTAGAGGCATGGACATTAACTTATGTCTAATTTATAAGTCCATAGCGTGGATAGCCCATTTTCCATGAATAATGGGGGCTGACGCAGCATCCTCCCAAACTATAGGTGTGAAAATAGGAATGTCAACTTCTGAGTGACATAAATTTTTCATACGAAATCTGATTGACACGATTCATGTGTTGTTGGAAAGATTTATACGTTTAGAATAGCATGAAAAGGCCTGGCACTTATGTGGCAATTTTCCCCCAAAAACCATTGTTTGATGCCTCAAAATGCTCCTGGAAGGTTTCAGACCCTGTTTCACCAAACTGGGTCTCGCCGGTAAAAACAGTCCCTTCAGCTGATTCCTCCACTTTATCCACTCCAGATGCATCGATATGGATGAAAAAATATAATGATCCAATTGGGATAATCAACCATTATCAAGCATGATCATATATAACGTTCATCTGTAATTAACCTTACTCAATCATGTGTTGACTATAGTCAACCATAGTTATCTATAGCCAACCTTAGTAAACCATTATCAACCTTAGTGAGCAATAGTCAACCATCCTACACCATAGGTAACTTGGGAAACCATGTTCAACTATGGTTAAATATGGTCAAACTATTTTCAATAATGGTCTTCCTAGTCAGCATGGTTAATAGTGGCCACCCTTTAATCAACATGGGAATCATGGTCAAAAATGGTTCACCACAATAATCTATAGTAGACACTAAAAACCCTGAATAACCATTTACACATATAATAAACCATATTTTGACCATATTCAACCATGATTGACTAGCTCAACTATGGTCAGACATAGTTAGATAAAGTCAGCCATGGTAAAAAAATTCACCCATTGTCATCCATATTCTACCATACACAACCTTAGTTAGCTAGAGTCAACCTTGGTTAACCATGATCAAACATGGTCATCTCTGATCAACCATAGTTGACATAGAATAACCCATGCTCTGTCAACTCATGATGGCTAACCACATTTAAACATGGTTATAATGGTTGAACATGGTCAACCATTGTCAACATGGGAAACCATAATCTATTATAGCGAAGTATGGTTAGCCATGGTAAAATCATATAAAAGTATTGTCAACCATATTCAACGTAATAAACTATGGCCACCATGATCATCCATGGTTAACCATGTTCACCCATAGTCAACCAGAGTCCACCATGCTCTTCGAAGATTATTTGTAGTCGAAGGACTTGACCATGTTCAAACATTGATAAGAAGTTCAACCATCGTTACCCAACTCAACAATCGTCAATCATTGGCTAACATGATCATTAGTGGTCAAACACAATTAACCATAATTGATCATTGTCAATCCTTGTCACCAATGGCTTGCCATAGTCACCTATGGTCAATCCTCATAAACCTTGTCAATCAAGGCTGTCCCTCTTCAGTCATTTTCAAACATGGTCATGCATGGTCAATGAGGGTCAACAACCATGTGTTGACTATAGTCAACCATAGTTAATCATAATCAAATAGGGAAAACCACAATCAACTTTAGTTATCCATAGTAAACCATTGTACACCACATACAATTTGGGGAGCCACGGTCAACTAAGGTCAAATATGGTCAAACCCTTTTTATAAATGTGGTTGACCAATTTTTTAACATTAATAAATATGTGATGAATAACATTTGTTGTGCATATGGTCAACCATTTTTGTAGCATTGATGTATTTAAACAAAAACATTGCCTTAGGGTTTACAATTGTTGACGATGTATTTTTTAACATCAATGTAATATTATCTTTAATATTAATGTAACATCTAACATCATTAGCCATGGTTGACAATGGTCAAGCATGGACAACATTAATGTAACAATATGACAACTAAAAATATTAATGTTGCATTTTTAGGTTAATGTAACATAGATACATTTTTATATTTATGGTTGACCATGGTCAAACTCCGTCAACCATATTAATCCACAATCAACACTCTTCATCCTCGGTCAACCTTGTCAACCATGATAAGCCAAGGTCAATTATAATTTTCCCCTTAACCCTTGATAAACCATGGTAATCATTATCAGCTTGGGTCAATTGACATCAACATTGGACTACCTTGACCAACGATGATTGACAATTTTAAACTTACTTCAACCATCAATGCAACCATTTTTGTAACATTAATGTAATATGAGCCATTATCAAACATGGTTGATATTGGTCAACAATGGTCAATATTAATGTAACAATATAACAATGGCCAACATTAATGTAACATTTTTAAATTGATGTAACATTAATACATTGTTATATTAATGGTTAACCATGGTCACACTCGATCAATCTTGGTCAATCCTCTTCAACCATGATCAAACACACCAACCCTCTTCAACCATGGTCAACAAATCCATCCCATACACATTTTCTATCAACTAGCACAATCACATTACTAAATGTTGTTGATATATATTGATTGACAACATTTTCCACTTTTTATAGGTGAATCAACATAAAAAAATGATGTTGATCTACATATATAAACCACATTTATTAATTTGATTTTGCTAACAAACACATAAATACACACTCAAGAAATATGCTAAACAAATTAGTTATTTTGAAAAAGGTAGTTTATAGATTGATATAATGATATAGATATGAGGTAAATGTCATTTGATAGCCATGCACATTATAGACTAATATAATGATATTGATATGAGGTAAATGCCATTTTATAGCCATGCGCAAGCTATAGTCCCTAGCTGTGAGAAAAGGGCTCATAATTTAAAAGAGAGTTGTAAAGTTTGATTTGAAAATAAAAAGTGTAATAATAAAGATGAAATTGTTAATCGTTGCAACAGAATGACTAGAAAACAAAGGGTTTAAAAAGGATTTGTAAAGTTTGATGGAAAGTAGAATGTTGAGATAGGATTAACAGAAGGTGGGGGAAGGTAACCATTAATCATGGCCGCATAATAAAAAAAAAAATTAGCAAATGAAGTTAGGGAATGATCATTATGATAGTTGTCATCACTGGAAGAAGTAACATTGAGAACATTTGTTTCAACTAGGTCTTTACCAAAGGAGTTGATCATCAGTCAAATCAAAGTTCTAGTTGCGCGAAGAAATGCCTGAGTTAGGAATATATAAGAGAGGGAGTGACAATTTAATGAGAATGACGTGTGAAATATTTATGTTGACTTATTTGAATTTGATTAAAAAAATAAAAATACAATATACTGAAAGTTTAAAAGTTTGATAGTGTGTTGAGAAAAAATTCAACAAATTACAAATGGATGCCAAAGAGAGTAGTGTATTGACTTGAATCTTCCGCCCATAAATTTTATTGATATTTTTGTAAACCTGGTTAAGATTTCCACTTTCAAAATTTTGAGCGCCCACGAGTGTTTTTTATGGAGTTGTCTTTAGTGCGACTTTTTGGACTTTCTGGTGCCAAAATCCTGCAAAACTTTTTCAGGTGAAATCTTACTTTGTTTTATTTAGATTGATTTTATCACTATATATATGGATTCAACATCTTGAAAAACCCCTAGGACACTTCGATTGTGCAGGGGTTACCCATGAAGCTTGTGATTTCAATAAATTCCTACTGGATTTTAGAGATTAGGGTAGAAAAACCCACTGGAAAAGCTTCCAAAAAGTTTCACTAAAGACAACTCGGTTTTTTATAGTGATGATATTAAATAAGTTTCTAGTCAAATTGCTTGAAAAAAATCACCAAACTCTGACGAGAATCGAAAAGAAACCATCACCTCATTAGACAACACCCACTCCTTTAATTTACTAATGAATTCTGGAAAATCCACTTTATCATTCATTAATGAATGCATTTGATAATTTCAGCACATCATTGAAATTTTCTCTCTTGCCACCTCGTGTGTGACTTGATTGACTTCAATGTTTGACTCTATATCTCAAATTTGGAAGTGGTCACCCTATATATACATGATAAATGCATTATTATAATCCTAAAGTTTTTAGCGAAATCCACATCAGTCTATCTACAAGTAAGGCCAATCAATCAAAAATTAGTTTTCCACTACCATTTTACATTTAACTAGTATAAGGCACTTCAAATAATTTCAAATGGCTAGTGTTACTATTTAATTGAGAGAAATTTTGGATGGGAAGCAGATGATTCAAATGCAAAATTAATTTACAAATAGTATAGACAAAAGAAATACAAACAATGGAGAAGAAATCACACTTAACATTATATTACAAGACCTTGTCTTGCTTACATGCTTAGGCTGAGGCAAATTACAAATTTATACAAGGTGGACAAAGCTCTAGAATTCTCTACATGTGATTTTCATGAGTTACACGGTGATTTCTAGGAGTCAAGGGCGGTGAAGTTGGTTTGCGTCGACATGGGCGGTGTTGTCGATGTATTTGTTTGATTTAAAATTTAAAATTCTCCCTCTTGAAACCAAATGAAGATTCTTGAATCAATTCACACCAAGTCCTACCATACCTCTACATAGCTCATGTTTATTTTTTTGTAGAATCTTAGTGAGCATATCAGTAGGGTTCTTATCTAAATGAATATTTTCCAAGGATAATTGTCCTTCCTCCAACACATGCCAGATATAATGGTACCTTAAGTCAATGTTCTTTGTTTTTGAGTGAAATGCAAGGTTTTTATCCAAGTGAATGACACTCCGACTATAACAATATAGCACATACTTGTCCTGCTTTATTCCTATCTCTCCTAGGAATTACTGCATCCATAACATCTCTTTCGAAGCTTAAGTTGCAGCTATGTACTATGCCTTTGTTGTAGAGATAGCTATTATTCTTTGTAGCCCTGACACCGATTATACCGTTGCACCTACAAATGTATATAGATAACTTGTAGTGGAATTTCTATTGTCCATATCTTCAACCATATCTGCATTTGTAAATTCTTCAATCACAATATCCTTATGACCAAAACATAAACAATAATGACTAGTACTCTTGAGATACCTCAAAATTCATTTTACTGCTTACCAATTTTGTTTTCCTAGATTGGCAAGGAACTTTCTCACTACTCCCGCTAAATATGCAATGTCTAGTCGTGCACATACCATGGCATACATCACACTGCCAACTGTTGAAGCATAAGGAATTTTTCTCATTTCTTCCTCTTCCTTGTTATCACTAGGACATAACTCAGTACTCAGCTTCATTAGGGGAATTTTGGGGTCTAAAATGGGCCTCCTAAGTAAATTATAAAATAATAGTGCAAATAATAAAATAAGATTACATTACATCATCAAATTTTAGAGGGAAGAAAGAAAATACTATTTTTTCAACTCGTATTTTCAACTTATATCATTATGGGTTACTCAAATTTTCAATGGCAACACTCATTGGATGCAAAATTGGATTCCTCATCCATGGAGTACTCATGTTGCATACTTTTGATGCACCCTACTACATGAAAAATGAGAAATACATGAAAAACATGATTGCAATCACATTTTATTTATTTATTTATTTATTTTTGTATTTCTCATTTTTGTGTAGCGGGGTCAATAGAAAGTATGCAACATGGGTACTCATTGGATTAGGAATTAAATTTTGCATACAATGATTAATCTTGATTGAAATATGAGTAAAACATTAGGGAGATAAGTTGAAAATACGAGTTGAAAATGTAGTTTATTATTTTATAATTTTATAATCTTTTTACTTTTTTACTCAAAAAATGGTGACTCATCCCCATGGTTGACATTATCATCTTGAATCTTATTGGTTCTTATAAAGTTTATTTTGGTTGTACATTTTTATTAGGAGACCGATTTTAGACCTAAAAATTCCCCTAATGGAAGTGGGCTACAAGGGGTGTACCGTCGAGCTTGACATCCTTCATATTAAACATGTCAAGCACCTTCTTGATATATTTTTTTTGTGACAACCACAACCTTTTGTTTTTCCTGTCACGCATGATCCTCATGCCCAATATCTATTATGTTGTGCCCAAATCCTTCATTGCAAATTTGTTTCCCAAATCTTTGTTCAACTATTGATCATATTATTAGCATGCCCAACAATCAACATGTCATCCAAATATAATAGTAATATGATATACTTTCCTTGATCATACCTCCTAATATAGACACAATGATCATATTCCAACATGTGAAATCCATGTTCCAACATGAATGAATCAAATTTCTTATACCATTGTTGAGGTGCCTGTTTCAACCCATAGAGGCTCTTCTTCAACTTGCAAACTAGATCTTCCTTGCCTCCCGCTACGAAGCCTTCTGGCTGCTCCATATAAGTTTCTTCCTCTAGTTCACATGAAGGAAAGCAATTTTTAAATCTAATTGTTCACATTCTAAGTCTAAAGAAGCAACAAGACCAAGAATGAGTCCAATGGATGAAATTTTGACAACATGTGAGAAAATCTCAGTGAAGTCAATACCTTCTTTTTGAGCAAATCCCTTCATGACTAGCCTTTCTTTATACCTCTCCTTATTTTCGTCACCTTCAAGCTTAATATTGCATACCCATTTTTTTTTAGGGTCTTTCTACCTTTTGGGAGCTTCACCAATTCCCAAGTTTTATTTTCAAGCAAAAAAGTTCATTTCTTCCTCCATTGCTTTCTATCATTCTTTACTCTGCTCAACTTTACAAGCCTCTTGAAAACAATTAACCTTACCTTCATGAGTTAATAGGATATAGTTTTAAGGAGGATACTTTTGTGAAGATTTATGAAGCCTAGAAGATCTGTGAACCAACTATGGTGATGCATTATCAAGTTGAATCTCCATTAAAAATTTCATCTAACAAAAAATGGCCTTTCCCTTTTTCTTTTTAATAATAATAATTAAAAAGTGTACAAACTTAATTGATCATAATTATAAAACATATATAATTATATATGTTTCAAATTAATTATAAAACATCTACCACTTTCCACTTAATAAAAAGTTAAAATAGACCTTATGACAAAACATAAAGTTAATCCAAACGCCTCTCCATGGTGCCAACCATTTGTGCTCGACCTATGGAATTTAATTATTTTCAAAATGGAAGGGTCAACAACCTTACAATGGTACACGACAATCCCTTTACTAGACTTTATGCTCCAAGAAATTCAATTCAACTCCACGCAAAGGTTGCTTCAAATCTCTTAGCTCAATCAGCAATGGAGGAACCCGTTGGGATTTCCACTGGTATGCCACTTGGCTCACATTATTCACACTAAATCTGTGCTTCACTGTCCCTCAGTTGGGCTCCAAAAAACGTTGGAATCAACCATAAAAATTCCTAAGTGTCCTAAATGTTTAGACCAATAGTCTTCGCCTCTAGGAAAGAAACGATATCACTCGCAGCTCAGGTCACCTTCTCTGCTGACCAATATTTACTTTCATTCATGCAACTCCACATTCACTGTAAGAAAAAAAATTGGATGATAGTCCCCACATTCACAACTATCGGCTATGATACCAGTTGATGGGAATCAGATGATTCAAAGGAAACATTAACTTACAAATAGCACAAATAGAAGAAAAATAAACAATGGAGAAAAAATCACACTTAACATTAAATGGTAGGCCTTGCCTTGCTTGCATGCTCAATCTAAGGAAATTTACAAATTTATAGGTGGTGGAAAGAACTCTAGAATTCTCTACATGTGTTTTTCATGAGTCACACAGTGATTTTTAGAATTCAAGGGCAATGGAGTTGGTTGGCATGCAATAGAATTAAGAATTGGTTGGCATTGTTGGCATCTTTGTTTGGTTTCAAAATTAACAACTTCTATTGTATCTTGTGGGTTGGCCAAAAACAATTTGATCCAAAGGACTTCCAATCCTCATCCTAATGTATGGAGTTATAATTTTGTACATTCTCTAATAAATAGCCTTAAAATGTCAGTAAATTCTTCTTTTCATTTCAATTTAGTGCACAATTTTCGACTATTACTATTTTATTTATTTTTATTTCTGATCAAATAAATTATACATATATTATAATACTGATCATGATCACTACTTGATGGGTTGTGTTAATTTAACAAGATTCTAGTTACAGATAATGCGTGGAGACACTTGTTAGTGAGATTAAGGTGATGCTCAGTACTATGATTGGAGGTGGAGAATCAAAGATTACTCCATATTCTTATGACACAACATGGGTAACCAGGGTGCCTTTCATTGATGCCTCTGCTTGCCCTTAATTCCCCCAGACAGTTGAATGGATTTTGAAAAAACATTTAAAATATGGTTCATGGGGGACTGATCAATCACACTTTCTACTATTTGACTGTTGCTTTCCACTCTTTCTTGTGTTCTTGTGCTTCATAAATGGAAAGGTGTTGATGTGCAAGTAAATAAGGGTATGATTTAGATAGAATTAATTAGCAATTTGTAGGATTTCATATCATCAGAAGTCCTTTTAATTTATTATTTAATGTAATTATGTACTATTTTTGTGGATATATAACTACATTATCATTAATTTCCATTGATCTAGACTATAATGTGCATGCATGTAAGTATGTAGGTATTGTATTGATAAAGTGAAATGGAAAAGTAATAAAGGGTGAAGGAGATGAAGACAACTTGGTCACAGATTTTGAGATCATATTTCCTTCCTTGTTGAGAGAAAATCAATCTCTCGACCTCAGACTTCCCTATGACTTGCATTACAATATTTTTTTAGAAGGAAAAAATGCTATCTTTCTATTAATATAATAGAAAGAGAGTATATATTCATGAGATGGTCTAGTAAACTTCTATCGATTCTCCTATATTTCCTATCTATATATCATTTCAGATTAAAAACTATATGAATTTTCCTATATTCATCTATTAACCACTTACATTACATATTGTAAGTTTCTTAAAGCCTTTTGTTTTCTCGATATACACTTCCTCCTCAATAACTCCATTGAGGAATGCAGTTTTCACATCCATCTAGTGGATCTTCCACCCCATCTATGCAGCCAAATCAAGGATTGATATGAAGGATGAGTACCTTTCTATAAGAGAAAATGTCTCCTCATAGTTAATCCCCTCCACCTAAGAGTACCCCTTGGCCACAAATCTAGCCTTATACTTTTTTATGTTTCCTTATGTTATTCTTCACAATGGATTCGTACTCCATCTTTACATCAACCCATACTGGTTGCTCTACTACTTCCTTGAAAGAGGATGGACCAGTCTCTACTATCTTAGTCATTAGAGACATGTAACCAGTGTACTGATCTAGTGACCTTATTTTCCTGTGCTAATTTGAAGGAGCACCCACATTCTCCCTCGCATCCCGCAGAAGTCTCTCAACTTCTCTGGTTCTCTTCCTTCCTTCCCTGGATGTTTTTTCTTGAGTGGTTGTTTCCACTCTCTTCTCCTCAGCTTGTGGCTTCTCCACAACATCTTGAGGCTCCTCCTTTGGAGGTAAAATCTCCTCCTCTTGTGAGATCTGAAGCTCCCTTTCAAGAGAGTGCCACATGGTTTTGTCTTCATCAAATTTGACATCTTGCTACACAACCATCATTCTGAGGGATGATAAATACACATGATAGTTGTGTGGAGTTTCTATGTAACCCACAAATACTCCCAACTCTATTATCGGTTCTAGCTTCTTCCTTGATTCTATGGAGACATGGAAATAGATAGAGGCTCCAAAGGTCCTGAAGTGTGACACATCTAGCTTCCTCCTCGAGAAAGCCTCTTATTGTGTGATCATGCCAAGAATCTAACGAGGACTCTAGTTCTGCAAATAGATCATTGTGTTGCATGCTTAAGCCCACAAGTGTAAACGTAGGATTTGGTCATGCAAAATCAATTGATCTTCTCCCACAATGGTTCAGTTCTTCCTCTCAGACACCCCATTTTTCTATGGGTTGTGAGGTGTTTTCAACTCTTGTTGAATGCATTTTTTTGCATAGAAATTTTTAAACTTATTTGAAACATACTCAACTCCATTATTGCTCTTGACAACCTTCACCTTATTTCCCATTTCTTTCTCCATCAGTGCCTTGAACTCTAAGAAGTTGGAGAAATTCTCATCCTTGTTTTGCATGAATAATATCTAACACTTTCATGAGTAGTCATCAATAAAGATCAAAAAATACTTGTGCCTAGCAGCGGAGGTTGTTGAGAATGGTCCACAAACATCAAAGTGGATCCTTTCAAGGATTGCATGTACTTTGTTGTCCCAATCATGGAAAATGGCTTTTGTGTACTTCCCTAAGGTACACCCTTTGCATTTTTCCTGCTGCTTTAGTGATCCTTTGGGGAGGCCTATGGTAATTTGTTGCATGGTCTTCAAAGTGCCATGATGCAAATGGCCAAGTCTTCTATGCCAATGTTCACCAACATCATGACTCTACACTTTCTCCGCCTTTGTTCTCAATGTAGCATAATCTTCAACATCTATCTTATATAGATTCTTCACACTAACCATGATATGCTTCACCTATCTCGTGGCTATGTGCCTCAAGAATTCCTTTCCATTGTTGAAGATCACATCATAACCATGGTCTTCCAAAACTGTAATGGAGACAAGATTATTCTTTAGACCCAGAACAAACATCACATCCTTGAGCCTGAGATCAGAGCTTGACTCCCTCTAAAAGGTGACTATACCAATCCCAGTCATGTTATAGCTTCCATATATATAATATATATATATAATATATATAATATATATAATATATATATATATTATATATATATATATATATTCATATATTTGTTGTCAATTGGAATGAGGCACCACTGTCAAGATACTACACACTTCCCATCGATGTGATGGGCATGCATGCAATGAGATTAAAATCAAGCTCGAACTATGAATCCAAAGCTTCACTCGCTCCTCCTCTTGTGATCTTCTTGGTTGCCTTCTCGTATGGACACATTGTGGCATAGTGCTTGAATTCATGACAGTGAAAGCACTTGATTTTGAAAAAGTATTTCTTCTTGCCCCCTTGACTAGATTCTGCTTTGGATTGGGATTTCTTCCCTTTCCCTCTCTTTTCCTTTCCAGCTAATCTAAATGTGTAAACCTAAATATTTTTAACAATTTGCAAGTTAAAATTATATGTGTTTTTGGTAGAGGATCAATTTACTAAACACATAAACAAAAAAAAATTAACCAAATTTTACAGCCAAATAGAGAAAAATAAGCATATCTAAAACACATAACACAAAGCATGATAAAGGATTTCACCCCTCTCTTGGGCTACACCTCCTAGTCTAGCTTCCAATACAAGGCCTCTTTCATTAAAAATTCTCAAAAGTGTGTTTACATGCTTTAAATAGCTTAAATATACAAACTAATATCTTCAATGGATCCATCATTGTCAAAGCCCCCCATTTTGGTTCTTTTTGCAACTCATTTGGCCAAAATTTAGAAAATTATGATTGTTTCTTCATTTCCCAAATTTTGTTGCTAATCATCCTCCAATTCAGCCTAAACCTTGCTTTTTCACCACAAACGCGGAACCAGAACACAAATTTGGCCTACATTCCTACTTGGCGAGTGCATTTGTAAGACGGTTAAATCTACCACTAAGTCCCTAGTCCTGATTTTTTTGGTCACATGGAATCCATAAGACTGCATAGGGGGTGAAGATTCTGGGCTCTGTCTAGCCCCCATCTCTGGCGCACACCCTTGGTCTTATGTTATGCTGGTCACCATGGGCTGAACCCCTCGTGGGTCATCCCTCAACATTCCCGTGCCCACAGTCAAATGAGGCACCATGTGCCTTGGGGCTGGACCCCTATGGGTTGGCCCCTCTTCCCATTAGCCTCCAGTATTAGCTCCTTCTCATTTGGGTTATGTGGCTATGTCCATGGTTTGTGGGTTGGGCTAGGCCCTAGCCCTTAGCCCTCCACCCGTGGTCTTATTAAGCTAGGGTGGCCAAGGGCTAGGGCTTAACCTAGCCCCCTCCCCCAACTTATGTGCTTACCAAACTTTAAATAGCAATTAACAACTATATAGGTTAAGAACCAAAATAGCGGAGTTGGTGGAGGATTCTATGAGAATTCGATGTTATATTTGAGTGAAACGAGTTGTGTTGGATCTAGGGTGATGAGATCTGCACTTTGGCACTATTTTCAAGCCAATCCAAGCACTTTTAATTTTGAGCACTTCCTTGGTCCACCAGATCATTACTCCCCATTTGAAGCTTTTGGAATTCCAGAATCTCTTTATCAGTCAATAGATAAATGAGGGTACTACTCCCTCACCCTTCTAGTCTTAGTCCACTGAACTTTGCTTGAATTTTTTGCTTTGATATTTTCATGAAAGCACACCACTTTCCTTGGTTTAGGAGTCCTAGAATTTCAGTCAACAATGACATCTTTCTGCAATTTTTCAAGATATGCAGAACAAAAAATTTCCTTTGAAGGAATATGTATATTCCCTCCTTGGTCTTTAGTTCATAAATCCTTGAACAATTTCAAGTTCCTTTCACCTTGAACACTATTGTCATGACAATGCTTACCATATCTTGCCATGTACTTGGCTCTACTCTTAACCAAATGTGGTCACCATCACCATGCACCATCCTTCTTCAAAGCCAAAACATTATGAAACCCACAAGAATAAATTTTAGAACCAATGTCCTCTTTGTCAAATTGCTTTTGCATTTGCTTTTTGACTCTTTCACTCTCTAACATTGGCATATTATTCACACCAATGTTCAAAAATGATGCATCCTTCTGAAAATTCACTTCATTTTGATTACCTCTTTTTCGAGGAAACACGTTAGACTCCTAAAACATCTTATCACATGAATTAGAAACCTCAATGAAATCAGATTTCAAACTTTATTCATATACTTGAAAGGCTTTAAATTATTCAATATCTTCATGTTTGATCATTACAAATGTAAATTTCTCACTAGCATTAACAATCCTATTCATTTTTCCCACATTTACAAGAAATATATTCAACTTCTTGTTGTGTTCTCTAACAATATACTCAATCCCATTCTTGAACAAATGATATTTGTTTTCATGGCGATGAAAAATAATTATCCTATTATAAAATGGACCTCGAATCCAAACTTAAATATGAATGCAACAAATTATAGATATAAGAATAAATTAAAGGATGGAGCATAAATAGCACTTCATTTGCTTGATATCAAAATACTGAAATATTCTTACAAACAAAATGGAAATAAACTATCTCGGGCGATGGTAGCTTATCTATGAGAAGAGATGTGGTAGCTACATGCATCTAAGTTATGTTGCAATGAGGCTTAAGGGCCTATTTATTATTGAATGACGAGAGAAAACCCTAAGCAACCAAAACCCTAACCCCAGGAGATGTAACGCCAAGAGTTTATGGGCCCCGTTGGGGTTGGTTGAGCAGCCAACTTCCCAGGCTCATAATTTGGTCATATTATCTCCATTTGGCACACATGATACATTGTTCGAAAGGTATCTATATGTACTACAGGATTTGTGGTATCCATTGCCTATGGTTATGTGCCTGCACTAGACCTAAAAAAAATTCCGTTTAGGGGGTAAAAATTGCTTTGAACTTTCAGCACCTGAAAAACTAATAAAAATAGTAAATGTTAAAATAAACAAGGAAACAAATGAAACCAACTGGAGATATAGTTGGAATAGGTGGGTGGCCACCAATATCCACCTAGATCATTCCTCCCCCCTTGGGAAGAAATGGTCCCCATTGTGTGTAGAGCCTCCATGAGGTGAGGAAATTTTTGTTGAACCTGGTCCCTAGTGAACCACTTACCCTGGTGAAGGAGTTAGCCTGCTTTGAAACCTTGATATAGTTAGATCCTTTGTTAGTGAGTGTTCTTGACCTGCATGTCCATGAGCTGATCAACTATGTCTTGTTCCATCCAATCTAGGTTGATATCTATTTGTGTGAGTTTCTCTGCAATGTTGGATGCGTCCAACAATGGTGGAAAGTATGGGCGAAGGTGGTATACATTGAACATTGGGTGCAGACCAAGGAATGATGGGATGTGGAGATCGAAGGCATTGTCATCGACAACCTTGGTGATCGTGTATGGCCCATATTGGAGTGGCCGAATCTTGCGGTGGGGTCCAACGAGGCACTCCTTCTGCAAATGTAGCCAAACATTGTTACCCACCTAGAACTTGTACGACACTCGATGTTGATCATGGCACTGCTTGTGCTTAGAATTGGCTCTGTCTAATATGTCATGGAACTACTAGTGAATGTGTTGAATATGCTCAATGAAGTTATTAGCCCTATCGGCTTCAGCCAGTACGTGAGCCGAATCTTCCTAAGTGGCTGCAAATGGTATGGCCACACCAGTGGGACATAATGGCTAAAATCCTAGCCTTACCTAAAAAGTGTTGTGGCACGTTGAGTTGTGGAGAGCTCTATTGTAGTTGTGTTGTACATAGGGGAGACTTTCATCCCATGTGCATAGATTCTTTGAGTTGTACATGCGTATAATTTGTACGACCATCCTATTGAAAAACTCTCTTTGGCCATCAGTTTAGGGATGGAAATTTGTGGACTTAGTGATTTTTGTATCCAGTATCGACCATAGACTTGACCAAAACATACTCAAGAATCTGCTATCTCGATTTGAGATAATGGACTATGAAATCCCAAGGTATATCCACACTCTCTAAAATAAGAGGTTAGTAGTGGCCTCTGTTGTGATACTCTTCTTGCAGGCCACCATGAGAGCCATCTTAGAGAATTTTTTGATGACCATGAAAATGTAGTGGTTTCTCTTCTTAGTAGAAGGAAGGCCCGACATGTAATCCATGGAGATAGATTCACAAGGTCGACTAGGAGTAGGTAGAGAATTATATAGGCCTTTCTTCTTGATGGTTGGTTTGGAAATGGCATAGGCGGTGTAGGATATAATGTACTTCCCAACATCCTAATGAAGTTTTAGCCAATAAGAATACTTCTAAAATATTGCTATTGTTTTCTCTACTCCGAAATGTTCAGTGACCCGATTGTATTGCACCTCCTATATCATCATGGAATGCTCACTTAAAGGAATACATATGTGTCCCAGGTGGCATAACAGTGCATCCTAAAGGTGAAAATTTATTTTTCCTTCCAGGAGTGTCTAGTATGTGCTAACAAATTCTCGATCACTCTAGTAAAG
The DNA here is from genome assembly GCA_000404065.3 of Pinus taeda. Taxonomy (NCBI): domain Eukaryota; kingdom Viridiplantae; phylum Streptophyta; class Pinopsida; order Pinales; family Pinaceae; genus Pinus; species Pinus taeda. The sequence continues at coordinate 15,140 of APFE031737862.1, read as the reverse complement.
ATGCAAACACCTTGAAGTGTCGTGCCCACAGGAGTCAAGCATAGTGATCAGTGCTATGACTAGTGGTCGGCTGAGGTAGTTTGCAAAATTATTAGTTTTTCCCTTCTTGTACTTAATTTTCAAATGGAATTGTTTCAGGTAGGTGTACCATTTCTTATGGTGATCTGTTTTGCAACTTCCCTTGTGTCTGTATGAACTACAGGGGTCAGCAGTCTATGTGGATGACCGTTTCCTTACCCAGAATGCAATGATTCCATTGATGGTAGGCCTGCATAACGGAATACATTTATTTTTTCGTAAGTGTGATACTTTCAGACTATGTCTGAAAGTATCTCATAGTGGTAAGCCACTAGATGCCCCTGCTGAGTAAGAACTGCACCAATAGCATAGTCAAAGGTGTCTGTCTCAATCTCAAATGGTTGTTGCAGGTCTGTTAATGTGAGAACTAGTGTAGAGTAGAGATGATGATTCAACTTGAAAAACACCTTCTATTGGGTTTCAAACCAAAAAAACTTTGTTTTCTCTCTGCCCCTCGTGACTTGACTTAAAGGCCGAGTGATATGAGAGAACCCCAACATGAACTTGCAGTAGAAATTGACAAGACCCAAAATGTTGTGGAACTCTATTAGAGTGGGTGGGGCTGGCCAATCCTAAATGACTTGTATCATAACTAGGTCCACATGCACACCATGCTCATCAATGATGTACGCCATATATTGAATTTGGGTCATGCAAAAAATGCATTTCTCTAAATTGGCATGCAACTTGTGTTGTCGCAGGGTTTGAAGTACTTGTCAAATATGGTAGAGGTGCTCTTCCCAACTCTGGTTGAAGATCAAGATGTCATATAAATACACCACCACAAATGCATTGGTCAAGGGTTGCAAGATGACACCCATCAATCTCATGAAGGTTGCAGGGGAATTTTTCAACTTGAAAGACATGACCAACCATTTGAATATGCCCTCCTTGGATTTGAAGGTAGTATTCCACACATCAGAGGGTTTGATAGGCACCTAGTGATAACTGGACTTCAAGTCAATCTTACTAAAATATTTGGCCCCCTTGAGTTGGTCAAGAAGTCATCAATCCGTGGGATTGGGTACTGATTCTAGATAGTGATCTTGTTCAATGCCCGATTGTCAATACATAGTCTCCAGGTCCCATCCTTCTTTTGTACTAATAAAATCAGGCTACTACATGGTGATGAGCTTGGCCTTATGTGCCCTTTCCACAAAAACCCCTGAATTTTCCTCTTGATCACATCATTCTCTAGTAAAGAGTGTCGATAGATTGTTCCATTGGGTAGTGGCATTCCCAATGTCAGATTAATGGAGTTCTTGACCTGACAGGGCAAAGGTACCCCTATAGGTGAGGCGAAAATGTCCTTGTACTCATCCACAACCTTGTCCATCTGTTCTTGTTGTGTGGAGGAGCCCTATCTAGAAGCCTTGGCCACAACCTTCTTCTTTCCCTAAGGGAGAATCATAATGAAAACAAATTTCCTAGTCTGGGAAATGATCTTACTACATTGCTTTGTAGTGATCAAAGAGATGGAGGTAGGTGGGGTTATCTCTGTTATCCTGTACAAATTATTTCCCAAAGTAATAATCACAGAGCAAGGTCTAGACTCATATACAACATGTCGCTTCCACAAGTATGGTTGTCCTAATAATACTTCACAAAATTTAGGAGGAACAACATCACACAATACCTTATCCATACTAGAATGTTATAGGGAATACATCACTACTAGCTGGCGTGGAGATCTCTTCCTTAGTGAAGCCACCATATGGTGTATGAATGTGGATTTGCTTTCATCAATAGGCCACGACTTTGCTAAAATGAGTTACTTTAATTCTTGTTGTCAATAATTAACTACAACGAAGAACCCTTCACCCACATCTATGGGTGGAAGAGGCGTTCCCCCTCCTTTGGATCTTCAGGCTCATTCTTCTGGATCTTAGTGGTGGCTAAGGTGGAAATAGGCTCCGCATCAATGATCTACTTCCCTTTGTAATTCCCCTTGTTACGTTTTGACACAAAGGCGGAACATGCATCTGAATTGGAAGCCTTCATCTCGAACACCAGTGACTACCTGGCCTGACACTCACTTTTGTTGTGAGTGTAGCTCTTATGGAACTCACACAATTTTATGTGTCCTTCGTTATCTTCATGGTGTTTTTCTTTTCTTGCAACTTCAGAGGTTTGACCTGTGTCACCCTGCCTTGGCTTTGGCCTTTGCTCTATGGTTTGGGGGTGCCTTTTCCTTGCTTTAGATTCACAAATCCAAAGTCTCACCTGTTCTCTTTAAACTTCCCCTCAATTTTGATAGCGTATCAGTATTCCATGTTGAGTGAGGAGATGTCTAGGAAATTCATCTCGTCATGGATGTACTTGTGTAGGAAACCACAGTACTTGAGTACCATATTCTGCTCCAAATCATTGATACCCAATTTTTTGTGGAGGCTACTGAAAACATTTGTGAACTTTGGCACATCTTAGTCCCTTCCTTGTCGTAGCGTGATCAACTTTATGTATTTATCTTCATAACTCCCGACATGGTAATATTGTTCCTTGATGGCATCTCAGAAAGAATCCCAAGTGGGTGCGACTGAAAACAGTGAGGATTCCCTCTCATACTTTTTTTCACAGCAGGTTTCCCACCAGCCCTTGATGTGTGGGGCATCTTGAGAAGTGGAAAAGCAATCATTTCCTGATTGGGAAAGTCATGAACTGAAATATATCCTTCCAACAGATTCAACCATTTATATATTGAGTCTGCATCTATCTAGCCCTCAAATATGGGAATGCCAAATTTAACTTGTGCCTTAAAAGGTGTGGCGCCTCCAGAGTGGCTGCTGGATTTAGATGTGTTGCCTGTGGGTAGTCGTCGAAGGATCTAGGAAAAGTTATCCATCATCACATTCCTCTATTTCTTGAGGGATTCCTCAAGCAATATTTTGGTAGGATCTCCTACCTCCTCATCTTTATTTTCTTCTACAATGGGAGTTTGTCAGGGTTTGTGAGGCTGATCTTGCAAACGTTCAACCAGATTGAGCCCTAACTCCTTATACCCTGACCTCATTGGCAACATGCAAAGAAAACCAAAGAAAGAGCATACCCCTCTGATGCCACTGATCCGAACTTAAACATGAACGCAACAAATTATAGATATAAGCATAAATAAAAAGATGCAGTAGAAATAAAAATTCATTTCATTAATATCAGAATATTGAAATATGCTTACAAACAGAATATAAATAAACTAGATCAGGCGATGGTAGCTTATCTCTTAGAAGAGATGTAGAGGCTACGTGCCTCTAAACTATGTTACAATGAAGCTCAATGGCATATTTATTATTGAACAACAAGAGAAAACCCTAAACAACTAAAATCCTAACCCCAGGAGATGGAACACCCGATTTTGTGGGCCCAATTGGGGTTAGTTGGGAAACCAACTTCCTGGGGTCGTAACTTGGTCAGATTATCTCTATTTGGCATGTATGGTACCTTGTTTGAAAGGTCTCTGTGAGTACTATAGGATTTGTTTCTGCCTACAACCATGGGCCTCCAACGAACATAAAAAAAAGGTCATTTAGGGCGTCAAAACTGCTATGGAAGTTCAGGACCTGAAAAATTGCTAAAAATAGTAAATGTTGAAATAAACAAGGAAACATAAGAAACCAAATGGAGGTATAGGTAGAATAGGTAGGTGGCCACCAATATCCACCTACATCAACTTTCCAAAATAATTCCACATATATCAACTGGAATTACATCGAGCTCTACCTCATCTAAAAAGTTTACAGTGATTGCAAATTTCAATTTACATCTTTTTGTCACATGCAATTTTGCATTGTCACATATCCAACCTAGAGGAGAAGGTTTAGGATGAGAAATGGTTTCTAAATTCAAATTCTTGGTGATGTCTCTTGAGATAAAATTTTCTTATGAACCACTATCAAACAATGTATCTATCTTGGTATGTTTCGAAATAACTCTAATATGGAAAAGCTCTATTCTTGTTTTTTCATCTTGAGTTTCATTGAGACAATTTGAAGAAATAGTACTTGAAATGACCTTACCTTTCAAACCCATGACTGTGATCTTTGTTTCATCTCCAGAATCTCAACCTAAATCTTGTTGTGTAGTTGCAACTGTCTTCTCTTTCTCCTTCTTCTTAAATGTTATGGGTCTTATTTTTGGATGAATTTTCCAAAAATGATCTTCATCATGGCCCTCTTTGGAACAACATTTACATGTGATATTTTAGTTCTCCATCTTGATGGTAGCATTCTCTTTCCTTTTCCTTTAAACTTGCCCTTTGCTTTTTCTCCAGATTCAAAGGAACTCTCACTAGTTTCTTCAGAAACATTTTTCCCTCTTGCCTATAAATGAGTTTCCTAAACACAAACTTCATCTAGTTTTGTAGGGTTAAACATGAGTATGGTATGTCTCAAATAACTATGGAATCCTACAATGTATTTGAGAAAAGTAGCTTGTGAGGAAAAATATATAACCAAAATCAAAGCTCTTTTCCTAAATTTTTGAGTATAAGATTGCACATTTTTCCCTTTAGCTTACCTAAAGTTTTGCTAATCCATAATGGCTTTCTTCATGTATTCTAATGGATAAAATTGCCTTCTTATTGCAACAACAAAATCATTCCAGGAGGATAAAGCCTTACCATGTTTCTTCATGTCCTATTGAGTTTTGGCTTCCCACCAAATTAGTGTTAAATCTTACAATCTAAGAGAAGAAAGTTGAATCTTGGTTTCATCATCTTTGATTCTCTGTATCATACAATACACTTAAATTTGATGAATCCAATTATATAATATCTCTATTATTACCTCTTGTTATGCAACTAACTCACAAAATATAAGAAAATATAGATCAACGACTTCAACATTAACCTCTTCGAGGGGGGACCTCCTTTACATTACACAAATGAACAATTCCTCGATGATACAAATGACAAGATCTCCTTTCTATATATAGGAGTCTATGGGGTCACAACATAATCAGAGCCGACATAACAATAATAATGTAAGGGAACAACAATAGTAATAGTTGGCTTCTATGGGGTACAATAATAACAATATGGGGACAACATGGGCACCACAATAACAATAAGGGGCTACAATGACAATAATAATAAGGGAATACACTATTATTATAGTGACCTAACATGCCCCTCTCCTTCAGAAAGTGTGGTCCTCAATGCTTGAGTAGTTCTGGATGCTTCTATATAAAATTATCATCCTCCCATGTGGAATCTTCAGCAGGTAAGTTCTTCCACTTAATGAGATACTCTGAAATTGATCGATTCCGTAGTCGTTGAGTTCTTGTTTTTGCGAGTTATCGAGGTTCCAATATGATTTTTCCTTCCTCGTCAAGTTCTAGCAATATTGTTTAAATTGGGAGCTTGTCACCTATAACCTTCTTTAAGCACGAAACATGGAAAACTAGGTGCATTCGAGAAGCTGCAGGAAGCACCAATTTGTATGCCATAGTACCAATCTTTTCCAACACCTTGTATGGACCATAATACTTTGGTAATAATTTATTCTCCTTCTTAGCTTGCTTGAGGGACATTTGTTTGTATGGTTGTAGCTATAGAAATACCCAGTCACCTAGAACAAAACTTCTTTCGTTGTAATGTTGATCTGCTTGTTGTTTCATTCTATTTTGTGCCAAAGTGAGGTTATCCTTTAAGAGTTGGAGAACTTGTTTTTGATGCTTGATGTGATCTTCCATTGCTTGAACCTTATAATTTTATCTTAAATATAATGTGATGGAAGGTGGATGATATCCATAAAGTGCCATAAATGGGGTCATTTTTGCTGCAGTATGGAAGAAAGTGTTATACCACCATTCAACCCGAGAAAACCATTTGACCCATTGTGTCTATTTATCATATACAAAGCAACGAAGATATCCTTCCAAGCATTTGTTCACTATCTTATTTTTTCCTTCAGATTGAGGATTATAAGATGCTTATGAGCTAACTGAGTACCCAGACAAGAAAATAATTATATCCAAACATTTCCAATAAAAATGTGATCTTTGTCGCTTACAATAATCTTTGGGTTTCCATGTAGCTTTTGAATTGTTTCCATAAATGCAATAGAAATTGTACTAGCTTTAAAGGGATGAGATAATGCACAAAAGTATGCATACTTGGAAAGTCTATCAACTACCACCATGATGACACTCTTTCCTTCGGACTTGGGTAAACCTGTGATAAAATCCATTGAAACCTCGTCCCAACATTGAATTGGAATGGAAAAAGGTTGTAATAGACCTGGGGTCTTAATTTTTTCAACTTTATTTTGTTGTCAAACCAAGCATTCCACCACGGACTTTAATAGGCAATTCAAACTTAATGTCAATCTTAAGCGAAGGAGTTTTACCATGAGCCCTTGGGGAAGTTGGATGTGTTTTTGAAAGGGTAGAAGAAGTTGAAGATAAGAATGAAGATGAGGATGAGGATGATAATGGAGGTGAAGGTGGTGGTTTGTCACCATTCCCTTTTGGAGGCTTGTCTCCTTTTCCTCTATCTCCTTTTGGAGGCTTTGAGATATCTCCATACGATATGGAATTCCTCTCCTCATACAGAACCTTAACTATCTCAAACATCTCAAAGAATTCTTTTCTGAAAGTTTTCTCATCTTATGACATCCCTTTAGGACCCTCTTCATATGCCATGGATATTGAAGTTTGAGGTGTGTTTTTTCTCTTTGAAACAATTTGAGATATTGGCTCCACAAGTTCTCCTTCACCTCTTTTGAATTTCAACCTTGTAAGCATCATAAAAACAATAGCAAACAAATCAAATCTTCACGAAAACCTTGTGCTCTGATACCAAAATGATCTGAATGTGTAAACTTGAATATTTTTAACAATTTGCAAGTTAAAATTATATGTTTTGGTAGAGGATCAATTTACTAAACATATAAGCAAGTAATTTTTAACCAAATTTTATAGCCAAACAAAGACAAATAAGCATATCTGAAACACATAGCACAACGCATGATAAAGGAGTTCACCCCTCTCTTGGGCTACATATCCTAGTCCAGCTTCTAGTGCAGGGCCTCTTTCATTAAAAAATATCAAAAGTGTGTTTACATGATTTACACAACTCAAATAGAAAAATTGATGTCTCCAACGGATTTGACATTGTGAAAAACTCCCATTTTGGTTCTGTCTACACCTCATTTGGCCAAACATTGAGAAAAATATGATTATTTCTTCATTTTCCCAAATTCTATTTCTAATCATCCCCCAATTCGGCCTAAACCTAGCTTGTATACTGCAAACAGGGAACTGACACAAACCTAGCCTACATTTCCACTCGGCAAGCAAATTTGTAGGATGGTTAAATTCCCCATTAATCCCTAAGTCCTAATTTATTTGGTCACATGTAGACCATAAGACCACATAGGGGGTTGAAGATTCTGGTCTCTATCTAGCCCTTAGCTCTGGCACGCACCCTTGGTCTTATGATGTGTTGGTGACCGTGGACTGGCCCCTCTCCATTCCCGCACCTGCAGTCACATGAGCCACCATGTGCCTTTGTAACAGCCCTAGTGAAAATTCCATGTAATAAAAGTTTAAAAAATAACCACGTTTGTTTATGGCTAACAAAATTGGTAGAGGCAATGGCTAACGCTTTGGAAAGACAAAAATGGCATTTTTGGCACATTTATTTATGAAAATATGGAAATTGGGAGAAAAAGGAGGTGAAAGGTCATAGGTTTCATGTGAGGAGGAAACTGAAGGAAAATAATGGAAAATGAAGAAAATAGAGACCTCATCCATAAAAATGCTTCTAAGTATCAGTTGGTAACCTTTTGTTAGTTCAGTGTTGGATCTCTCTCTCATTATTCTCTCTCTCATACTCTTGGATACTTAGAGTTTTCTTGGAGCACCCTTGGAGGGTGTGGCATACTTGGATTATTTGAGCAAGAAATAAAAGGAAAAGCAAGAAAACACAAGTAGGTGTTGGGATCAACAACTACATCAAATATGCTTGCAGGTACCGAGTTGAATGTATGAATTCTTCACTATTTTTGGCATGCATGGCACATGCATGTGGTTTCTTGATTGTGATCTATCATTGGCATGGAGGATTTCCTGGATTGACAGTCGATTGCATAGCCTTTCCATTTCCTAGATAGCCATGATGATTGTGTTTTTACTTTCATTATTTATTTTTAGTTGGTTCTCGTGTTTTGTTAGTTTGGGTTGAGTTATTAGTTCCTAGAAGCCCTAGTTGGACAAACGCTCTGGAAGCCCTATAACAGCTCAGGTTGAATTACTAGTCCTAGAAGCCTTGGTTGGACCAATGATTTGGAAGCCTAGTGGTAGTTGTGGGTTGAGTTACTAGTCCTGGAAGCCTTGGTTGGAACAAACGCTCTAGAAGCCCTGGAAGGCTTGGATGGAGACCAACCTAATGAGAATTTTGTGATTTCCGACCGTGAGGTGGAATCATTGTTGGATGGGTTGAGATGGATGGCCTCTGGAAGCCCTAGATGAGTTTTCATTGATGTGTTCTATGAGATTCCACATTCATGCTTGGAATATGGCACGGGGGTGAATGGCTGAAGAGAGATTTGGCTCAACGATTCTACGGTCAGTTGGAATGTGGAAGTCCCATCCCAGGTTTGGAGTAATGAATGGTTATTTCTCCTTGTATTTCTATGACCATTTTGATGGATTATATGTGGTATATATGATTGTACTTTCATGAGTATTTTTTCTGCTATTTTGTTGGTTATGTATGTGTTTTATGACAGCAGCCATGTGTGGCTCTCATCATGTTTTTACTTATAATTGAATGATCAATGTATCTATGACCTAATGGATGGAATGGAAGTTGATCCATTGAGGCATTAATGGTTCTTAGCGATTCTTAGCTAAGTATGAGACCCCTATGCTCAAAACTGTGAATTAAGCCTATATATTACACATTTGCAACATGTTTGATGAAATTCCTGTCATGGCTAGTAGGGGTCCAGTCAAGATCTTGAACAAATATTTGCTTTAATACTACCATTTCCATGTTATCTTACTTATTTGAAGAGATAGATCAGTTATGGGCAGTGATTGGGGCTCTGAGCCTGGAAAAGTGGCTTAAATCCTAGGGTCACTGGCACAACCCTGATAATTCTGGTCCACAGTCATTGTCAAGTAGGCTTGTGAGAGCAACTTTCGGATATTGGCCACTCCCTTGCGCATAGCATGAGAGTGACTATTATGCCCCAAGAGAACTAAAACAATAGTGGGACCCAGGGATAGGCTGACTGAGTGGTTGAATTTTCTTTTAAGGGTTTTGTTGATGATGTTGCATGTTTGTATGGTGTGTTTCCATTGGTTCCACTTCCTTAATGTGAATTAGGAGGTCGAATCATATCATAGTGGCTTCTCGCCGCATGTTTACTCCGCCTGGTTACTTGCTTGGGTAGATGTCAGAGGAGGGTGTTACAGAGTGGTATTAGAGCATGGTTCACCCCTCAGACTATACAAACCATGTGTTGGTCATGCATGCATGTCAGTTGCATGTGTGTCTCTTACATTGGAATTCCATATTTTGCTACAATTGCATGATGTTGATCATTTTTGTGGTGATGTCATCATGTGGAACTTAGTGTGCTTTTGTGGGATACATCACTATGAGTATGAGACTGGTTATGTGTTGTTATATATCGCTTACATGTATCATGTGGTTGCTTGGTTACATTCTTGTATGTTTGGTTGTATGTATCATTATTGTGTATTGGGTTACATGATGCTACATATGAGTTTTTCTCATTTATGCTTGATTATATGCATTATGTGTGGGAATGGCCCGTACTCATGCTTGAGTGTTATCTACATGTAGGATGGTGTATTGTCTACATTTTGGTTGTGCATGGTCCACATACAATGGTACATTTTATGTCGACATGCATAAGGTCATGGTATGTATGGTTATGTAACGCTTATGTATCTTCATGTGTGCATGTGGTCAAGTGTACCGTGATGGAGTGGATGTTTTCATGCATGAGTTTGTTGTGTTAAGGTCCTGCATTGATGAGTAGACCCTAGCTAGAATGGCAGTTGCATGGTTATATGCTTATGTACTATTATTATATATTGTTATGATTATTTTATACATGTATCATGCTAATCTTTTTATCTTGTAGAAAAGGTATCCTCCCCGAGCTATACTAAGGTACTTTGGTTTATTGTGATTTGGTTTAGCTGACATGATATACCTTGCAGGAAGAAACATCAAATGGCTAGCAAGGCAGTTGATTATAGAGACTCTCCCTATGAATCCAAAGAGAAATATGGTGTTGGGAACTCTTTCGATTTGGAAGTGACACTAAACAGATTAAAGGAAGAGATAAGGAGTTGTAATGCAAGTAATGATAGAATCATATAGTCACAAGAAATGTTAGCAGAGGTAAATGTAGTGATACTTTAGAGCTTTCCAATTTTGCAATGACAGGGTTGCTTCGGATCAGTCATGAGCAGGACAACAAAACTAAAGGGGCATATGGTAATAGATTGCTTGACAGTCACTGATCAGATAAAGAGGACACAATCTGAGATGGTAGATTATTGGACACTCCAGAGAGGAGAAGGGATAGACATAGGTATGATTATAGTTCTGATTCAGATAGGCACTATAATCATCATTGGTATCATCCTTACAGGAGGATTGAGAGGGGATATTTTCTGGATGAATATAAGAAACCAAATCCACCTAATTTTGATGGGGAAATGAAGAAACCATAGGATGTAGAGCCATGTTTTCTTGGCATGAGGAAGTTCTTAAGGTTGCATGATTATTCAAAGAACATGAAAGCTAGAGTAGCTACCTTTAGTCTCAAAGGTAAAGGGGACATTTGGTGGGAAGATGTGAATAATTTCAGGTTTATTCATGAAGAATATGTCTTGGAGTGAGTTTGAGTGGTTATTTAGGAAGAAGTAGTTTTCAGGAAGGTACTTTGATGATAGGGAAAAACAATTTTATGAACTAAAGATGGGTTCCATGATGGATGACGAGTACACTAGTAAATTCTTCGAGTTACTAAGATATATTCCTTACCTCACAAAGGAGAAGGTGAAGATTCAGAGGTTCATTTGGGTTACCAGTTACATTCAAAGACATGATTGAGTTCAATGAGCCTAGATATTTGGAGGATGCCACTCAAAAGCTGAAGCATTGCTATCAAAAATAAAAGCGTAACACTAAAACTAAGCTAAGTTGGAGAGGTAATATAAAGAACAAATGAAAATGGGACAAGAAGTGAGAAGACCATAAGATTCAAGTAACAAGGAGAATGTTGCACCACCTAAGAGGTTCAACGCATTAGATAGAGGACAAGGACATCAATCAGAAGAAAGGAATATGCAGGTAAAATTTTAGGGGCTAATATTTGCAGATATGCTAATTTCCCATGTTTTTTCCAAAAAAAATTCGTCGATTCCCATTTTTTCCTAAAACCAATTTGCCCAAATTTTATAAGAAAAAAATATGTTACCTTGAAAATCGCTAGAATTTTATAAAAACTATATAAAATCATTAGAAATTTGAATTTTTTACTCAAATATCACCAAGCATTTTATAGTTTGCATATTATATAGTAGTAATATTCGCCAAGGTTTCTAATCTTTAAGATAAAGTTCCATCCTTAAAATTTTCCCTGGGAATAAGCATGGAGGCTGGAAGCCTATAGAGTGTTGGACTTGTGGAAAAGATCATTGCAGGAGAGATTTTCCACAGAATTAGAGTGGTAGACCTCAGATATACAATGCATAGGAGGTGCAAAATGTTGGAGGCGTTCGTCAAAGTATTCCACATATCTATGCAGCCTTGGATAACAAACATGCATAACATCAGGCATATACCATCAATATGGACGGTAAGCTTTGTGAGAAAGTTATTTCTATTTTGATTGACCCTGGATCTAATTATGGCTATGTTAGTCCTGACTTGGTGGATAAGTGTGGTTTGAATAAAGAGTTGCATGCAGAGTCTTGGTTAGTGTAGCTAGCTATAGGTACAAAGAAGCGGGCACATCATTGGGTAAGAGCTTGCACATTTGACTTAAATGGTATGCCTACTACAACAAATTTAAATGTATTAATAGTGGGTTCATACATTATGTTATTGGGCATGGATTGGTTTTATCTTTATAGAACCAAGGTAGACTTCTATGACAAAGTTATTGAGTGCGTTGATGGCAATGGAGAACCAAGAGTCTTACAAGGTAATAAAAATGCCACATCAGTTAAGATGGTGACAACTATGCAAGCAAAGCATAGCCATAGGAAAGGGTGCAACGTATTCACAGTGTACATTTCTAGTGATAAGGGTAAGGATATTGAGAATGCATATGTGTTGAATAACTACCCGATTTTACAACAGTTCATGGATGTATTTCCTGAGGACATTATAGAGTTTCCACCTCACAAGGAGGTAGAATTTTCTATTGAGTTAGTGCCAAGGGTAGCTCCAGCATCAAAAGCACCTTACAGGATTAGAACACTTGAATTAGTTGAGTTAAAGTTGTAGCTGAAGAAAATGTTGGACAAAGGATACCTTAGGCCAAGTGTATCACCATGGGGCGCATCGGTCTTGTTTGTGAAGAAGAAAGATGGTACTCTCATATTATGCATTGATTACAGACATTTGAACAAAGTGACTATCAAGAACAAGTACCCTTTACTGAGGATTGGTGACTTGTTCAATCAACTTAAGAGGGAAAGAGTGTTCTCAAAGATTGATCTTAGATCCGGATACCATCATGTATGTGTCAAGGAAGAAGACATTTACAAGACTGCATTCAAGACCAGGTATGGGCATTATGAGATTGTTGTAGTTCCATTTGGCTTTACTAATGCTCCAGCTACATTCATGTGCTTGATGAATAATGTATTACGTCCATATTTGGATACGTTCGTTATTGTGTTCATTGATGATATATTGGTATATTCTTGATCCAGAATTAAATAGGAATGCAACAATTTACAAAGATAACCATATACACAAAGATGCAGTGGAAATAATGCTTCATTTCATTAATGGAAAATACTGAAATATGCTTACAACCAGAAATGGAAATAAACTAGCTAGGGCGATGGCAACTTATCTCTGAGAAGAGATGTGCGGCTACATGCCTCTGAACTATTCCTAACTGTGTTACAATGAGGCTCGAAGGCCTATTTATTGTTGAGAAACAATGGAAAACCCTTCACATTCCAAAACCTAACCCTAGAAGATGAAACCCCAAATGGTGGGCCCCGTTTTGGGTAAATTGGTACATCAATTTCCCGGGGTCGTAACTTTGGCATACGATCTCCGTTTGACGCGTATGATAGCTCGTTAGAAAGATCTATCCGAGAACTACCACTTTGGGAAGGGCAACATCGGTCCATGGAACCATGTTGCCCCCAGATTTCCCAAAAAACGTCGTTTAGGGCCTCAAAACGGCTCCGGAAGTTCAGGAACCGAAAAAACTGCTAAAAATAGTGTTGTGCTACAATTAAGGAAACTGAAAATGCTGAGAGAAACAATGATGGGGGTCCAGATGGACTTGGCAGGTGGCCACCAATATCCACCTAGATCATTCCTCACCCCTTAGGAAGAAATGGTCTGCATTGCGTTGAGTTGCTCCCTTGGTGACTTGACTCAAGGGCCAAGTGATATGAGAAAACCCCAACACGAACCTGCGGTAGAAGTTGGCAAGACATAGAAAGCTGCGAAGCTATGTCAAAGTGGTTGGAGATGGCCAATCCGGAATGACTTGGATCTTGGCTGGATCCAGATGCACCCCCTGTTCATGAACAATGTATCCCAGATACTGTACCTGGGTCATGCCAAAAGTGTATTTCTCCAAATTAGCACACAGCTTGTGTTGCCGTAGTTGTTGGAGGACCTGTCGGATGTGGTGGAGGTGCTCTTCCCAACTCTGGTTGAAGATCAGAATGTCATCCAAGTATACCACTACAAAGGAGTTGGTGAATGGCCGCAAGATGTCATCCATTAGCCTCATAAAGTTTGCAGGAGCATTCGTCAATCCGAAAGGCATGACCAACCATTCGAAGAGGCCCTCCTTGGATTTGAAGGCAGTCTTCCACACATCGGAGGGTTCGATTGGTACCTGGTGATATCCCGACTTCAGGTCGATCTTGCTGAAATATTTCGCCCCTTTTAGTTGGTCTAGGAGGTCATCAATTCGCGGGATCGGGTACCTATTACGGACAGTGATCTTGTTCAGCGCCCGATAGTCAATACAGAGGCTCCACGTCCCA
>APFE031737860.1:0-19438 GCA_000404065.3 Pinus taeda | reverse complement strand
GAATTCTAAAACATAGAAAATAAACAATGCAAGAGCATAACACATAAAACATATATACACAGAGATTTTCCCCTGGATCCCAAAACCAGGACTACCAGCTTGATTTTCATTATGTTCCTTTCAATGCTACAATATATATTTATACATGTCGAAGCATCCAATACCATGGACTGAAAACCATCGCGTCCAAAACCATGGACTGAAAACCATTGCGTCCAAAACCATGTGCGAAAATCATGCACACCTCAAACCCCCTATGACCCCCCCGCCCCCCACTACGCAATCGGCACAACGAAAGGGGGGCTCTGCCCCCCTTCTAACCCCCTGGTTAACTATGTGGGCTAGTCATGGAAAGAATATAAACAACCCAACAATTCTCAAGTTTTTTATGATTCCATACATGAGGGCCCAATTAGAGTTACTAGAGTATTTGGTAAAATGTTGGGAAACATAGGAACAATAATTCAGTATTGGAGTACATATTGTCACAATAGATGTCGAAGACATCTACTTTCTGATAGGGTTGCCACGGAGAGGATCTCTCATTTCATTGTTTAGATTTAGGAGAGGAGGAGAGATAGTGAAGGATTACATTGTTGTTCATTGTCGTCCTCACTTTCAAATAACTAAGGATGGGAAACTTGAGATAAAGGATGTTGTGAAACTTCCCCTAATTACAATCCTCTTTACTATTGCTCGTTTGGCTTGTAGTGCCTCATTACACTTAGCTACCCAGACTCAGATGCAGTACGCCTTGGAGTCCTTGGAGCCTACAATATTCAACAAGTGTGAAGGAGTTTTAGTCAATATGAAGGAATAGATCAATAATGTAAAGACCATACTATTGAAGAACTTCATATACAACTCCATCATGGTAACATTTTCTTTATAGAGTGTGCCATTGATATGACCTCAGCGGATAGCCCGTGAATTTCTTAGACCTAGAGAAACTCGTATGAGGCAATGGGTAGATTTAGTGGCCAGGGATGAAGGAGTGCCTATTATGACAATCACTCACATATTTTTTGATTGGTTGTAGAAGATGTTGATTATGATTGAGGACTACTCATATGCCCCAACTATTTTCATGGAGATCTAGAGCTCCTTTTACCTCAAGGTGAGAAATGGAACAATGCATGTAAAGCAAAGTCATTTCAAATATTTTTTGGTTTTTGGATTTTGCAATTTTTTTTTCATTTAATTGTATCAAAGACTAACTATCATTTTTACTTGCAGATATTGGACATGTGTGACCAGTAGACATGTCGTTTATTCATCGATGGGCACAACCACATCTTGTATAGGTTGAGGCTATAGGGGTAGAGGAGGAGATGGTTGATCCTCACACAATGAAAATACTTTCCAAGTTCAAGCATCATATCAAGGGTTTGACTCGTAGTGTGTGAGACATGTGGATTAATGAAGTACCTATCCAGCTGTGGTGGTACACTATAGGAGTGCCAAAGCATATCAGTTGATTGTTGTGTAAATTTTCCCACACTATTGTATGTTATCTCTAAATATCATAGGATTAGTCGCCAAGGAGGCTTTTGAGCCATATTTTTCTTACATGTATTTTAATATTATAGGTTGTGTGGCCATATGTGTTTCAAGAAAAAAATTGTAAAACCAAACACTATCTATAATTTTCTATCTATGGATGTCTTCTACTTTTATTTTACTCTCTTGCACAATATGATGATGGTTTGTGTATTTACATATGTTGCAAATGTATGTCTAATACATAATTTGCTGACATGTTTTTTAATGTATTAAGACTCCTAGGAACATGTTGATATTGAATATAATCAAAATGTTGCTCTAAGAGGCGAACCCTTAAAAACATGTGTAATAAAGTCGGACTTCTTACTGAATAGACATTGTTTAAATGTTGTACCACAAGCTATGAATTGATCCTGACAAACTAATGGAAAATTCCATGTGAAATAACATTAGATAATAATTTGATCATTGCAATATACTCAATAATGTTATTAGTCAAGTGACCGATACAAATTCCATGTAGACTCACTAACTCATCATTAGAAGCATAGACTCCCCATGTTGTTGAGGAGAGGTTTCGAGTACTGTGAGTAGTGCCATCAACATAACCAACATATAATTGATGGAATTCCGACATCTAAAAATCAAATGAAACTCAAGACACGTATAAGCGGTAGAAAACTATAGAAAAATACATTGTAAACACACTTAGAAAACCTATACAATATGTACACAGTGACTATGTAGAATAAATCTAAACATTGTATTTTTTCATGTACAACCCATTTCAGGGTTGTGCCAAGGGAATTCCATCAAAGTAAACCAATTCATACGCCCCTTTTTCTAGTATACATTTGACTATATATGGACCTAAAACCAACGGTTCAAGCTTCCAAACTCCTAATTTGTTAGCTTCCTGGCGTATAAAAGGACTAGGTCACCTTTCGAGAAGGCACAAAGTTTAACACTCTAGTCAAATTGTGCTTTGACACAACTTTTTGTGAGCCTCATTGGCCATTGCGGTGTCGTGTTGGGTCTCATCCAGGTGAGCCAGATGCAAAAAATGTTCTTCGAACGTTGCGGGAAGAAGCTTGATGGAAAGATTCTAAGGGTGGAATTTCACATTCTATTGAGAGAATTTCTTCTATACCATACACAAACTAAAAGGGTGTGAATCCAGTTGTAGTTTGGATAGATGTTTGGTATGCCCAAAAACATAAAAAAGAATGGTATACCAATTCGTCTTATGAATTCCTATCATGCATTTGAGCATCATTTTAAAAACCTTATTAATACCTTATACTTTCCTGTTAGCTTGTGGGTAATAGGGAGTTGAGTTATCATGTTGAAGACCCAACTTGGTAGCAAGTTCAGACATCTTGTAATTTCGAAAATGTGTACCATGGTATGCAACGATGGCTTGAGACACATCAAATTTGGCTATAACATGGCTGAAAAGGAACAACACAGTAGTTTTTCTACTATTTTCAAACGCAGGTATCACTTTGGCCCATTTTGTAAAGTAATCTACAACAAAAATAATGTATCCATGCCCCCCAACTGAATAAGGTTTACAGGTCATGAAGTCAATGCTCCATTTTGCAAAAGGTCCAATGAAAATAAATGGATGCACAGGAGCAAGTGGAGAACAGGATTTCCTATTAAAAATATGACATGCGTGAAATTTTTGGATTGCCTAAATACAATCACGAAAACATGGTCGACCAAAAATAATTAGCATGTAAATTTTTTTGGATAGTTGCATAGCTAGACCTATGTATATTGCATGCTCCAACATGATAGTCATTCAAATCTTTATCAACCTCCTCATGAGTGAGACAGTGTGGAAATACCAAATAAACACTCCAATGGTAAAGAGTATCACCATTTATGATGTACTTGCGAGCTTGGTATCGAATTTGACATTGATCAGAATGAGAAATATCAGGCCAGAAAGTTTGGATCTAGAGATAAATGATGATATCTCCATACTAGGGATCATAAGAGTCAATCAGAAACAATGTTTCATATGGAATAAATTATTAGTCATTGATTCTGACTCGGAGGAGGGAAGGTCACCAATCAACTCAACGAGGACTAAAGATTCCTTATATTTAGATTTGATGAATTTCAATTCAAACTCTTGGAGGATAATTATCCACTTCAAGTACTTGCCCGCCAACGATTGATGCAAAAAAATGTAAGTCATAGGGTTGTAATCATAAATGATAGTAGTCTTTCGAAGTAGGATATAGTGGTGAAATCTCTAGACAACTTGCATAACTACCAATGCTAACTTTTCAATATGTGAGTACTTGGCTTCAATCTCTGTCAAGTTTTGACTCTAGTAATATATGGGGTGTTCATATCCTATATCATCTTCTTGAACAAACACCATAATGATTGTGGTAATTACCATATTTAAATAGAGGAAATAGTCTTGTTGATAGTTAGGGGGTTATAATAAAGATGCTTGAGCTAAGACATTTTTCAAAGCATCGAAATATTTTTGAGTTGTGTGATGCCAATGAAAGGGAACCCTTTTTTTTTCCAGTAAGTGAGTAAATCCTTTTGTAATTTATATGTAGTTAGGGATGAATCATCGTAGAAATCTAGGCTTCCCTTGAAGGAATTGTAATTGAACGAATGAAGATCGAGAAGGAAAATCAATGATTTCCTGGAATTTCATAAGATCAATTTGAATCCCATTCTTGGACAATATAAACCTTAGAAGTCAACCAAATTGGACACAAAATACACATTTATGTGGATTTAGCCTTATTTTATAATGTTGACAACATAGGAAGATCACTCTGAGATGCATTGGATGATCTCCACGATGTTTATAATTGGCAAGAAAATCATCCAAATAGGGTTTCACTATATGTTTGATATCATGGAAAGCATAGTTTATCGCCCTTTGGAAGGTTGTGGCAACATTCTTCAGACTGAAAGGATGTTTTTGGTAGGAAAACATACCCAAAGGATAAATGAATACAATTCTATGTTGGTCCAATGACATGATGTTGATCTGATTATAATTAGAGAAGCCATCCATAAATGAAAAAAAATCTATCTTGGCACAACCGCCCATGATTTGGTCGATAAAAGGGGTTGGGTAGTTTTCATTGGGACAAGCATAGTTAACATCCCTATAATTGATGCATACTACGAGCATACCCTATTTCTTCATAACAAGAACAATATTGGAAACTTAATCGGTTAAAAGAATATGATAGATAAAACCAACACACAATTTTTTTCAACTTCTTCTTTTATGGTAGCAACTTTCTTCGGGTGAACCAGACATAAATGTTGTCGAACAGGTTTAACATCTGGATATATTTTAATATTGTGCACCACAATGTTTGGATCTATGCATGTCATCTCTTCCTATGTCCAAGTGAATACATCACAAAATTCTTGAAAAAGCTCCTTATAAATATTAATCTCATTGGGAGAACAAGATGTGCCAATATGGAAATTATCAATAAATCCATGTTTTATAGAAATATCGAGGGGTATGGTCTCCTCAATATTTGCTAAATTCTTCTCAGAATTCACCTCATGAATAGAGATAGAACCTCAAAGTGTCTTAGTAACATAAGGTGAATAAAATTCTTCAAGATTGTTCTCAAGAATATTAGGCAAAAAGGATCGATGATGAATATCATCCCATGGTGTTTCATCTTACATTGTGATCTCCATGATTCTTTTGTCGATGGAAAATATGTCTTCAAAAGGGTCAATATTCAAACATGGACCTTGGGAATAATCTACCCAATTTACTAACGTATCAATGTTAGAACTATCATGTACTCTCCAAGGATCAGATGGAATAGTACAAGATGACATCATATTGTTAAGGGAAACCAGATTGGGAATGTCATTAGGAGGGAGTGTAAAAGTTTCCATTAAATATGAATCTTTAATCAATCCTATCCTAACATGTTGATAAGGGTGTGGGGATTCACCCATAAGTGGAATACTCCCAGTAGTTTGGGAATCAATGGAACAAAAGGAAGTTAATTTATGGCCACGATTCCCCCTTGGTGAGGGAATGAAATCATCGTAAAATAGGTTGAGACCATGGTTTCCATGGAATGAATCCATGTTCAACCTAGTAAGATGTTATAATCTAAAGGTCTATCAATGACTTCGACCTCTACTGAGATTGTTTTGCCAACTAATTCTACTTGTAATGAATTCAAGGTCCCGTAAGGTTTAAATCCTCTTTAATAGAAAGCCTTAAGGGTTTTCGTAGATTGATTATGTTGTGGAGAACCAATGGTTTTCCAACATGAAAGCGACATGATGCAAGTTGAGGCACCTTCATCTATGATTATGCGGTGCATAGTTTTACTTGTAATGATAACTTGAATCATGAATTTCAGTTGGGGTGGAAGTTTAAGAACATGGTTCTCGTGATTAAATACAACAAGATTTAAATTTGAAGGGTCTACTCCTCCAATTGTTTCTAACAAAGAATTCTTTCGGGCGGGAGAAATTTGCAATACTTCAAGAGCTGACATAGAGGAAGGAGTCTGAGCTAAATCCTCAACTATGTTGTAATTTTGTGAAGCTCTAACATGAGGATTAATTGTTGACTTATGAATCATTACTTTAAGAGGTTTGATAGTCAATTCAACAATCGGTTTCTCTATCTGGAGAGGACTAAAAATGGGTTGAGTAGAGATGGATTAGCAACCATTCTTGGAAATGGAGGAACTATAGGAAGAGGACTCGAATAGGGTGGAGCACCAACTTGTAACATTTGATCAATGGATAGAAACATTCCAACAATAGGTTGTAGCCATTTTGGAGGATGAGTGTATGGAGGCATATTCCCTCCAGTGGGAGGGTATCTAGGGTAAGGAAGATACATTATTGTGGATGTGCCATTCCACTAAGAGATGAACCATACTTCTACTAAAAAACGATTGCGGTCCAATAGGTTGGGTAGGTTGTGAGGTGCTTGTTAAAGAGAGACCAACTGGTATACCAGATAAAGATGATAAAAGTGAAGTCCATGAATTAGTTGACGCACCAGAAAAGGTTCCAGCTAATGACTGGTAGCTGGGTGGCCCTAATGGACCACCATACAAATGACTTTCTGGTGAAGTTACAAACATGGAATTTGTTGCAACTTCGGTCGATTCACTCATGATAATAGACACAGGTTGAGAGACCATCCCTAATTGAGTCATGGTTAAACTTCTCGAAGGAGTTTTCCAAGGGAAGTTCAAAGGCGAATTGAAACAAAGAATGCAATGTAAGGGAGCTTGTGTTTGAGTACTAGGGGTAAAGATAGGAAAGTTTTGGTACATAGGAGGAAAATCTTGTCGTTATGGTACGTAAACAAGAGTTTTTAGGGCTAGGAGAATCCTCTTCAGTAATTTCCTTTATTCAATTGTTTGTGGTTCCTCAGGTTGTATAACCTTAGGTTGTATAGTGTATGAATTTGGAAATTCAGGTTCAATAACTTCAGGTTCTAATGTTTCAAGGGCTTTAGTTTCAATTGATTCAAACTGACTAGTTGATAAGGATGTAATTTCAAGTTCGATACTTACTGGAAGTGACGATTATGGTTCATTAACTTCAGATGTGGTTCCAGACGAAGCACCAAGTTTGGTAGTTTTTATTTTCTTATTCTTACGATGGGCAGGTGTTTCCTCTGGAGGTAAAGGAGAAAATATTTGTATTATATGCGAACAATGGGGGTGTTCAAGGTGTTCTTCCACAATGGATTAATTAATTTTAGAAATTGAAAACACAAATAAAACAAAAAGGGTAACTAGGCAAAAGGCTTTACCAAGTCACTGTGAATTGCAATATACTATTTCCAATACATGTAGGAAATCTCCCCGAATTTTGTGTTCAATGTATCATAGTAAGCAAGGCATCTGACTCAGTTACCTATGGTAGGATAACAAGCTAATGGGGACTTCCAAAATATATCTAGATGTACGTGGAAGCATAGTCCATAGCGTTGACTAATGCGTCCTGTATGATGGTAAGTATTTTGATATACATTTCTTACGTGGAGCACCATCTGATATACCCGGGGGTATGCGTAGAATGATCTTATATACTTAGATAAGTAGAATACTGGCTACCCCCAGAATGTAACACCAGTAAGTAACGACAACTCCTACGTTTAACGATGTTAGAACACATATTCTAGCCTAAACCACTATGTGTGTTGTTAATGTCCCAAATTCTCCTTAGGTTAATTGAATAAAAATTTTAAGTTGATCTTCAATTAAGTTTCAATTTCAAGGCTCACGATACGAATTCACCTGAACTTCCTATGATACGACTAGCATGATGAAAACAAATCTTTCATTTCAATGAGGATATATTTATGTGAAGGGTGAAACAAACAATGATGCAACAATTAAATATGCAACAAACAAGAACTTCCTAATCAAATATTTCAATATACTATTCCAATGCAATTCCAAAAACCTATGTGCAATGCAAGTAATGAAAATTTTCTTTTCTTTTCTTTGCGTTTCAATTTTCAAATG
Source organism: Pinus taeda (assembly GCA_000404065.3). Classification (NCBI taxonomy): domain Eukaryota; kingdom Viridiplantae; phylum Streptophyta; class Pinopsida; order Pinales; family Pinaceae; genus Pinus; species Pinus taeda. Next base: position 11,405 of record APFE031737860.1, on the reverse strand, counting down.
CAATGAAAATGGAAATGAATATATATTATTGAACAAAAGAAATCACAAAGACTAGAACTATAATATGAAAATTCTTTTTATCAAATCAACAATCAATTCAAGTGTTCACAAACCATATTTGACAAGAAGAAAGAAAAATCAAACAAACTCTCATCAAAAGGAAAACAAACTCAAATGTAAACACACAGATGGCTTCATAGAGACAATGACTAGTTCAGAGACTCAATAAAATCCACTGGATCAAATTAGAACTCAGAGAAAGGGATCAAAATGTAATTTTTGCATCCTATAGGAACCATAACATTCTAGAGAAGAGAACCAATGTGATGCATCGCACAAACAGAGAGAGACAAGTGTGCTGGGTCACTCTATCTCAGACAAGAAAGTGCATTGGGGCTAGTTCAAAAGATGAAACAATAACCTTACCAAGCTCAAAATGAAGTTTTCCTATGACTATTTATTGTCTAAACAAGTCAAATTGAGCCACATTGAAAGGTCTAAAATGAGTAGGTGAAGGAAACCAATATAGGAACATCTCGCTCCCCAATGGATTTGCCAAGTTGTTTGATGGAAAATTATCTTATGTAGACATAAGTGAACTCCCTAGATCTAGTGGTTTGATCTAGAAACAATAGAAAAAAATAATTTTGATTTCCTTAGAGAAATTAGAATATGGAGGAAAGACTTATCTTGAGTCCAACGTAAGTTCTCCTCTTCTCCCTGCTTGTGAACTTTAGCTCCAGCTTCAAATGCTATAAATGGAACCTGCAAAACAATTATAGAAAGCACGAGAAATAAAAGATACAAATATAATAGACTAATATCTCCAATCAATGACTCGAGAAGAAATTCAAATACATATGCATCAAATAGACATAAGTATAGGAAAACAAACCATTTTGTATTAATGAAATGTAGGAGAAGATTACAACCTTTTACAGATCTTGACCATGTAGATGTCTCCCACCTAACTTGTCCTTATCCAAAAAGCAAGATTTAAATCACATCTCAAGGATGGTAATGGATCCTTAGGTAAAAGTAGCATCATCAAGGCATAACTAAGAGTCATGAAAATCCAATCCACACTCCATGGGAGGCAGTGAATTTATAGGGAAATAGGGTAGCTTGGGTTTTAGCAATCTAGGAATTAGATCCATATATGAGGGAGGATAAGTTCTAGGGATAAGAGATAAGACCTATAGGATAGGATTTCGAGATCTCAATCAATAGTAAATGGTTAGAAACACTTTAGAAACTTTTAGAAAGAGAAGATTCAAAATTTTTAATTTTCTTTTCTAGAAATTATAGAACCACTGCACCTACAATGAAGGCAACGCGCACTGGTCAACACAGTTGCTTAATTGTACAAGATGCAATAGTGTAGGTTGCTAATGGAAAAAGTGAAATGGGTCCAAAAAATAGGTTTTTCAGCTAATTAAACTAGAAAACTTGGACTCTTTGGAGAGATAATTCTTAAGGCTTTGCAAAGGGATGGTTCCAAGGTTTTAAGGATGTTGATTGAGCTGGTTTCCAGGCCATTTGAGTAGGTGTGACAAAATGACCTGTAACGCCAAGTTCTTTAGTGATGGTGTATGTTCCAATACATAGAGACAGAAACCTGGTGTGCTTTCCTTTCTCTTTGTGGGCTTTGTCCCACTTTAGCACTAGGTCACCCACACTAAATCTTTTATTCCCTATAGAGATTTGATCAAACCAATGCTTGATTCAGTTTTAGAGTACGAAAAACTTTTCTTTTGTTTTGAGCCTTCCTTCCTCAAGCTTAAGAAGAGTGTTAATCCAACTCTGAAGAAGGAGAGATGGTTTGCCTTGACATTCCTAAGAAATATGCAAGGTGGGAAGGTAAATGTTCAACGGAAGGATAAATATTTTCCGTATAAAAGGAAGTATGGAGAGGGTTTGGGAGTGACATGGTCAACCCATAGTGCATTCATCAAAGTGTTATGGCAGTTCTTTAATTTAGAGAAAAAAAAAATTCTTGATAATATTGATCATTTTTTTGTTTGTGGACTCAACCAAACCATTTCCTTGTGGGTAATAGCTTGATGCATGCTTTAAAACAATAAAATTTTCTAATGCAAACTCATAAATATTTAATGAAGAAAAATAAGTTGCATTATCAAATAAAATAGATGTACGAACATCGAAATTGGTTATGATGCTTCGTTTGAGAAGTTGGATTACCTCCTGGTCATTGACTTGTCCTAATGGAACTGCTTCAATCCACCAAGTAAAATAATCAGTTGCAATTAAAATGCATTGGTGTTGCTTTAATGAATGAGGAAATATTTCACTGGTAACATCTAATCCCCATTGTTGGAAAGGTTCCTCAACTACTACAAGTAGAAATGGGGTAGCTAACATCTGATCATCATGACCAACACACCTTTGACATACTCGGAAATTTCGGGCATAAGCATGAGAATCCTTAAATAATGTAGGCTAATAATAGTTGGCCCTCATTACTTTATGTGTAGTAGAATCACCTGTGAAGTCTCCACCTGCTCGTCCATTGTGTAGATCCTTCAACACCCTTTTTGAATCTAGAGGCTCTATGCATCTAAGCTGGACACCATTGTGGTTCTTTTGGAAAAGAACATCATGCACAAGTTGGTAAGATAAAGCTTCAAGGCAGATTACCCTCTTTTATTTTTTCAATAAATGTGAAGGCAAGGTGTCGTACTCTAAGTACTGCCACATGTATGAATACCAAGACATGGTTGTACTTATGGGAGGAACTTGCTCAAAATTATACATATCTATTTCTTGTTCCCATCTAAGAGGATATGTTTCTAGTGAATCCATTGCTTCGACTGTAAGCCAATAGAGACCATGCCTTTTAATAGTGCAAAATGGTTTGAACTCAAGATCGTATTCCTGTAAGCACTTCATCTAGTTCGCCCTCCTCTCACCCAATTCTTGTTGTACAAAAAGTGTTCTAACTGTTGGATGATGCACATAGATAATCGTATTAGATTTCAGGAGGTATGGCCTAAAATTCTTAACCGCCTTGTATATTATATATGCTTGCTTATCAAAGATGGGATAATTTGGTTCAAATATCTATAAGCTAACACTCATGGAGGATATAGATCGTTCATTCCCTTGATTGTATTTATGTGTTAATATGACTGCAATAGATGCGCCAGAGGCCAAAGTATATAACAAGAAATCTCTGCCAAAATCAAGACTATATAACATTGGAACATCAAAGATGGATTGTTTGATCTAGGAAAAGGCATCATTTTCCGCTTTATCCCATTTATATGTAGCATCTTTATTTATCATCTCTTGTAACAATTTAACAATCTATGCATAGTCGATAATGAAATTGTGTAGGAAAATGAAATTCCCCAAGAAAGATTGCATTGCCTTCTAATTTATAGGAAAAGGGAATTGAGAAATAACTTTGACCCTTTCTGGATCAAATTTGATTCCACTCTTTGCAATGATATGTCATACACAATTACCTTCAGACACACCAAAGATGCTCTTTTTTAGATTCAATGAAATCCCATACTTGCAACATCACTTGAAAATTTTCTTAAGATGATGAATATAATTTGATCTCTTCTTATAAAAAACTATTATGTAATCCAAGTAGACAATGACACTTTGACCAATCAATCCACAAAAGCAATGTTTATGGCCCATTGAAAAGTAGCACTAACATTGATTAGTCCAAATGGCATGAGTTTAAAAGGAAAAATTCCCCACTTCATCCTGAATGTGGTCTTTAAATGATCTGGTTCTGCTCCTAGCACTTGATTATATCATGAGAACCCATCTAGTAAAGAGAACATTTCCGACCCATATACCGTTTGGAGTATCTTTTACATAGACGACACAGGGTAATTATTTGTCTGAAGCTCAGTTGAGGTTGCTAAATTTGACACATAGGCATATATCATCAGACTTCTTTCTAACAGGAACTAGGTTGGAAAAGCATGTAGAGTGTCAAACTTTAAAAATGATCCGAACATCCAGCAATATCCTTAACTCCTTTTGGATCGGGGGTTGAACTGTCATATGAACTTTTCTTAGTTTATGTTGAAAATGATTTACCCCTTATTTTATAGGAATAACAAGATGAATGATGCATGTATCATAAGTCTTTAGATCATCATATGTCCAAGCGAAAAAATCTTGGTATTGTTTGAAGAGATGAATAAAATCTTGTCATTCTTGAGGAGTACAATGTGTACCAAGGTTGGCATACTTCAGATCTTCTTTGGTTCCTAGATTGATTTGTTCATGTGACAACGTTGAGCTTTGAGTCTTTATATTCACTGGTCCTCTGAAATGGTTTTGTAGGTCATAAAGTTTCTCAAGAGATACCACAAATTTAGGCATAGTGTTCCCCTTTGATGCCTGAACTTCATCCTGCAAAGCCTTATTATGCTCATCTTCTTCAATAGCCACATCTTTGAACATATTAAAATTGTCCATGAAGTGCAATATCTATTGTTCATCATTAAATACACAAAAATTACTTACATTGTCAGGCACAGATGCCTTATAAATTATTTCAATAGAAAAACCATCATTTAATGGTGACTTTCTAGCAAATCCATTAGCTAATATATCTATGGAAACATTATGAATCCTAGGAACATGAATAATATTCACTGCTTTGAAAAATGAAACGAGTCACCATACCTCTTATTTGTAGTTTTTCAAACTAACTGAAACACAATGTATAGTATTTTGTATCTAACTAGGTAACGATCCATGAACCACTTATTACCTAATTACCTCTACCTTGAGGTCTATGGCTTTCTTTAACCACAAAATTAGTGCTCCATATTCAGTAGTGTTATTTGTGCACTCGAACTCTAATTGGCATGACAAGATATATCTTTTGTTTTGAGTGTCAATAAGAATACAACTAGCTTTGGAGCCATCCTACATCTTAGAACCATCAAAATATAATGTCCAAATATTAGCAGTTACTGAGCTAGTTCCTACACTAGTATTATGTACATCTATATTAAAAAGTTCATTTGCACCAATTGGACTGCATGGGAGGAGCTCCAACTATGTATCTAATGGTATAGGTGATGTCTACACTTGGTAACACTCGTGATCAACTTCTAGAAAGCAATTTAAAGATGATATCTGCAAATCCAACTAGCTCATTACGTCCCTCAAGTGGTGTCATAGTGTACTTCATGTAAGGCTCACTTTCTACTTGAATATGATTGTTTTTGCCCTTGTAAGAAATCCATAAATGTGTCTAGTATGTCTAGAAATACCCTTGTAGTTTGTTGGACCAATATCTACTTAGAAGCAAACCATAGGCTTCCAGTACGTCCACAATTAAAATATTAATGCAATGATGAACTCTATGGTTTGATGAAAAGTGGATGATAACATTACATATTTCACCAGTTTCTTGGACCAATGATCTATCCAGTTGTATGCTTTGGGAATCAATATTTTCCCATTTAGTGTTGATCTTCTTGGCAATAGATAAAGGCATAACATTAGCAGATTCTCCTGAATCAACGAGACAATTGTGAACATTATAATTAAAGATTTCAAATGTTAGCAACAAAGGGGGAAAATGAGGATTAGAATATAAATTAACAACATTAACTATAGACTTGAAAATATCACGAGACTTACCAAACACAACTTGAGAAGCAAAATCTTCATTACCTGATGGAGGTTGTGATGGGAATGCTTGGATTAATAGTTTACATTGTTATGTTATCTTAGAGAGCTCGAATATTGAAATGTTAGCATGAGCTATCTTCATATCCTCAATGATGTTGTCAATACTTTCAATACTCACAGGCTATACTAAAGTATCAGGTGATGTAGCTTTGTTAGGAGCAACAATGGTGGACTTATTCTTGTTGTTTGTGGAAGTGTTATTACAAGGAGTAGCACTTCCAAACTTATTTTTCAAACTCTGAGCAAAGTTAGGAGGTAGTAAAATCCTTCTCAATAATTGATTTTTAAACTCTTTCTTAGAAATAGGTCCTTTGCTCCTCAAATTAAATTAGTTATTTGTTTACTAAGGAGGATGCTCACTCATAGGTGGTTCATAAAAACTTTTTTTATAATCTTTAAATATGACATCAAATGTATTAATTTCATGTCCAACACTTGAATTTTCCTCAATCGCGACATATTCATTTGCTTCTTCAATATACTCAGACTGTTCATCTACTAAAAAAGTGTCTAGAAAGTTGGTCATCATAGAATTCGTGTTGTGATTCCCTTGTGGACATGTCTTCTCAGAATGCTTCTCTTGATGGAAAGTGCAAAAGTTATCTAGGCCCCAATTTTCAACATTGAACACAACATTAAAACTTTGAGCAGATTTAGCCAGTTAATTATTATTATTATTATTCTTAAAGAATGATGTCTTGAAAGATTTTTTGTTTGTGGTTGCCTCACTTGACCTTCTCTTAAGTTCAGATACTTCATTAGTAAGCAACTTCAAAGATTTGGCCTGCATTTAGTAGAAGAGGCTTGAGTTTTCTTCCCAGTATCATTGGATTTTTTAAAATCTTAATAATCACTAATGGATCCAATATAACGCAAGCCATTTTCAACAACAATCACTTTTTCAAAGTTCAAAGCCATTATATCCTTTGCAACTCTTTTAAAAAACACATAAATAATCATACTACGTAGCAAGGAAATTGTGTAATAATATTTGGTGATCGAATCATGTGGTTGAACATCTGTGGGGAACTTATTCAACAAGCATGTAAACCTTTGATTAAAATCATTCACTTTTTCCTTTTCCCCCTGTCTTAATATTTTCGAGTTATTTGAGGAACATGGTAAGAGTTTAATCATTTGCAAATTTATCCAAGAATAACTTCTTGAACTCCCTCCAACTATGGATTGAATTAGGAAAAAGACTATGATACTAGACCGATGCTCTACCTGTTAGAGTGTACGGAATTTTTTTGCAAGAAACATCATCAAATCATACATCAAGTATTGACAAATGCATGTAGAAGTCGTCAATATGGTCCTCAACTTTCATCTTCTTATCAAGATCAAACTTTGAAAGCAACTTTTTTGAATGTTTAGGCATAAGTGTAAATTTCTCGAAAGAGAAAGCAACCCTTGGGCCATCCAATCCAACTTTTCATCAACCATGTATTCTTCTTCCTCCTTTTCTCCCTCCGAATATGAAGAGTTTTCTCCTTCGCCATTCAAATCTTCGTTATAATCAGGTTGTTCTTCTTGTGTCGATTGTTCTTTGTTAGGAAATTAAAATTCTTCCCCATCACCCTCCAAATATTCCTCAATAGGTGGAAGGTTCCCTTGTCGATTTGTTCTTTCAAAAGAAAAATATAACACTTCAAGGGTTGCTATAGCCAAATCTTCCATTGAAGAACCCAATACACCGCTGTGAGTTGTTTCTTTCTTTATCATCTTATGAGGTAGAATAGCAACGACAAGAAGTAAATCAAGAACTCTTGCAAACTGAACAATAATAGATTGAATTATCCATAGTTGATCATAAGTGACTTCAAAATATTGTTTTGTACTTCGATGAGAGGACACACCGATATTAGTAATATGAGTTGGAGTTAAAATCAGACCGTTATTGCCTTGCACAGATGGTTGGTTGGTAGGACGTGGTGAATTGTCAACCATACAAATACTTCCCTCCTTCTAGTGCCAAAATGTTGGTGGTGTTGGATCGAGACAACATACAGGGGGTCTCCCAAATATGAAATCCCAAATCAGACCTTACATCTATTATTATTGAGGAGCCCATGTGAAAATGTTGCCCTTACTGTCATTTAATTAAAGATTTTCCCTTGGGTTGCAATAGTTATGAATAAGAGAGAAAACACACATATACTTTTTGAATGAGCAGTAGTATGCCTTGTGAAGTGTTCAATTACAGAATGTATCAAGGTTCTTTCATTGGAAGGAAATGAAAGTGAGTCTTTAGGAGAAAATTAGTAGTACTATTCTAATAAGGACATGCACACAGACATATGAAAGAATCATTAACCATCAAGTGAAATAATTCACATAGACATAATGATCATTAAAGAAAATACAACACATATTCAATAAGATGAGCACCAAAACCAATCAAATAGTTCAATTTCTTTAGTACATATGAATGCCAACATATACCTCAAAAATCTAAAGAATAATCTTAAAACATTCACAATATATGGATGAAAGCGTGTTGGCTCAATGAGCTTCAAATATTACGCAAAAGTTCCAAGATACATGGATACAATGAAACACCATTAGCTTCAATAGTGGAGCATTGAGCCACTGCTTTCTCTCCAAAATAAATATCTTCCTCTCTAATGCCTAGTTGGAGAAGCCAAGGTGAAAAGTCCTTTCTTTGAGTAATGAGGTCTATTTTATAACAAAAGGAATGGCCTTTCATATCCTCACGAATATTGAAATCCCCTCATGATTCTTGGACTTCTAATGTGACCTTTGGACTTCTATATAACCGTTGAACTTCTATATGACTTTTGTACTTCCACATATGCACATTTACAATATTTTTAAAAATTACATCATCATTTTCCACATCATGAGGTGATGACAACATGACAAGTCATAAAAGTTGATGACTCAGACCCATGGTGACTTGTACATAGAGTTCCTTGAGAAGTGACAACACCTCCACTATGTCTTCAATACTCATAATAGATCTTGCATTGTGATTTCTTTCCACCCTCTGAATGGTATTGAGATATTATGGAGTCTTCATGTGTCATTTTGATCATGAGAATACATTGTTCTTTCAACTGTCGCAACATGATACCTTTGTTCCTTTTGTATTCAAGATGCTTACTTGGGCATCCTTTCTTGAAAAATATCCTCACACATCTTTTCCATGCTATATTAAACACTTGCAAGTATAAATAACTCATGGAAAACAAACATTAGCCTAGAAATATCCTATTGTATCATGCTCCATGCAAGTCTTCTGTCTGTGGATTAACAATGCACCAGGGAAAGAGAGAGAGGTATTCTGGGTGCAGGGAACACTTGAAAGAGACATGAGGGGATTCATTGATCATTGAGCCTGTGGAGTGTGCAATTGTGGAGGAGAAGGAGGCTTGATGGAGGGTGAAAGGCATAATTCTAAGGGACAATGAAACATGGTTTTTCACTAAGGATGCATTGTGCATTGGGAGGGAGAGACAAGACCAGAAGGGGAGAGCATGGTGGAGGGAAATGGCATAAGGGAAGGCCTTATTGCCCACTAAGAGTGCACAATGTGCTCAACTTGGAGACAGAGGCAATGTTGGCGCAGGGCACAAAGACAAGAAACAAGAAGGAGGGTTTGATGATTGGGAATGTGTTGCGCACTAGAGAGAAGGCTTCTAAGTGCAGGGCACAATCCAAACTGACAAGGAGGATCTCCACTAGGCCTTAGGGGTGTGCAGTGTGCTCTTCCTGGCCTAGAGGGTAGTATTGAAAAGTCAGAAAATTGTCTAAGTCTGGAAGGGTGAAATCTTGAGAAACACACTGAGTTAGGAGAAAAATCAAGTGTGAGACATCTCAACTCATCAGTAAAACTTAGATAGGACCCAAGAATAAGAAGTATACATCAAAATTTAAGTTCACAAACATTCTCTAGTCATAACACACAAATTATGTGCAGTTGTGACCAAAAGTGTCATTTTGTGGATAGAAAGTGCACTATGACTCCAAAATGGGCAATAGGTTTTCTTGATGATTTGATGACACTTAGGAAGGAACATGAATACTTGTAACTTGTGTAGCAACAAAAAATGACATTTGAAAACCAAGAAAATCACTTCACATGATAAGAGATAGCCTCCAAAATTCGAGTATAATTTTTTTTTGGAGGGTGTTGTAGTAGTGAAAACACTTGGCAACACACTGGGTGAATTTTAGCTTCTCTGTCCAAGAATAGTTTTTATCGAAGAGTTAACCCTTTAGGATGCATTGATTCATTAAATATATTTCCCTAGCTTCCCCACTAAACCCGATTATAAATGTAGTACCCACCATTCCCTTTCATGGTTTAACACACAACAATTTTTTCCATTTCACAATTGTTTCAATCCGAGAGAAGAGTAATATGTAGTCACGAGTTAAAGATGATCAGAGTCAGTTTTTATCTATCGTGTTTCTTTGTTGCCAGCAGGCCTGTTCAATACCCTAACAGAGTCACTACATGAACACAAGCACAGTTTCAATGCTAGCATGCCTGTTTAGTACCCGACAAAGTTGCTTGCTTCACCTCTCTATGCAAAAAGTCTTTCTCTTTGTCACCCTTTATTTATTGTATTTATGTGATTGTGCTTATGCACTTATTATTTCATGGGGTGTAAAAAGGAAAGATTAAGAGTGAAATGAATTGAGTTTTGATTGATTAATCTTTTCTCAATACAACAATATTATTCATAGCTTCAAACATCATATCATTTTCTATGCTCATTTTATTCAATCAATAATAATTGTTAAAAAATTGTCCATTCTATAAAAAATTTATTGATTACTTTGAAGACAACATTTTTAAGAGAAAAAAACTTGTAATATATTTGAGATATATTACATATATTGTCATAATAATATAAATATCATGCAATAATACTCTAAAAACAATCATTATGTTGTTGTAATAATAATTAATAATAATAAGTCATGTTTTTTCAAATAACATAACATATCATTATCACACATCAATTAATATTATTTTATAACTATTATACATTATATTTATTACATTGTTATAATAAATATAATATAAACATATTACACAACATTCCTTGCTATAATATACTTCAAGTATATTACACTGAATGATTATGAGACATTCCCTGTGTTTAAGTGGTTGCATTTTTATATTTATTACATTATTGTAATAAATATAATATAAGCTTATTACACTTCATAATTATGGAACGTTATACTTTTAGTATATTACACTGGATGATTATGAGACATTCTCTGTGTTTAAGTAATTACATTTTTATATTTATTACATTGTTATAATAAATATAATATAAACATATTACTCTTCATGATTAGGGAACATTCCTTGCTATAATATACTTTAAGTATATTACACTCGATGATTATGAAACATTCCGTATTTAAGTGGTTGCATTTTAATGTTTATTACATTGTTATAATAAATATAATATGATTATGAAACATTCCTTGTGTTTAAGTAGTTGCATTTTTATGTTATAATATAAGCATATTCCATTTCGACATTCATTGCCATAATATACTTATATTACACCCGATGATTATGAAACATTCCCTGTGTTTACGTGGTTGCATTTTGTATTGCCCTCCTAAACACAAACAATTAAGCAAAAAATATTCTACAATTATTATACAGCAGAACCTCTTTTGGCATTTATAATATTTGCCTTCATCAATTTATTATT
>APFE031737832.1:0-10383 GCA_000404065.3 Pinus taeda | reverse complement strand
ACAAGGCCTGATATTACATATTCAGTTTCACTTGTTTCAAGATATATGACAAATCCATCTGAAATACATATTAAGGCAGCCAAGAGGATTTTAAGTTATGTGAAAGGCACTCTAAATTTTGGTATTCATTATTACTCTTCTGAAAAGTTCAATCTTGTTGGATTTAGTGATTCAAATTGGGGAGGTAGTCTTGATGATCGTAAGTCCACATCTGGAAATTGTTTCTCTTTTGGTTCTGGTTTGATTACATGGAGCTAAAAAAAACAAAGCATTGTTGCCCTCTCATCTACAGAAGCGGAGTATGTTGCAGTTACATCAACAGGTACACAAGCTCTTTGGCTCAGAACAATTTTGGAAGAAATTGGAGAAAAACAAGTTCAGCCTACAGTGATTTATTGTGATAATGTAAGTGCCATCAAGTTAGCAAAGAATCCAGTTCATCACAAAACATTTTGACCTGAAATATCACTTCATTAGAGATTTGGTGCAGAAGAAGGATATTGAATTAAAGCATATAAATACTCAGCATCAACTAGCAGATATCTTCACCAAAGCAGTTGCAAAAGATCAGTTTTTGGCAATAAGAGATAAGATAATAAATCCTCATTAATCATTAAGGGGGAGTGTTGGAAATAATGCTTAATTAGTTATGTAAAATGCTGACAAAGTAGCCAGCAGATTTTGTGTTCGCTACAAAATTAAAGCAGCAGATTGTTAGGGTGGTCAGTGCTGGTGGAAAGTGCTAGAAATTAGTTGTAATTCCAGTAGATTTATTCCGGAGTTGATTTTAGTAATAGTTTTATTATTTAATAATGTAGTTAATAGTTGAATGAATATATGAGATTTGCAGCATTTTTTAGCTCTCACTGTGTTTTTTAATTGTTTAATCTATATTTTTTATATGTATTGTTCTTCATAGTACTGTTGACTTCTCAATTTGCTTGAAATAATTCATTTCATATTCAACAGTAACTTGGATTTACAAAAATCCTTGCCTGATTTTCTCTAAATATAACCGGAATTTCCATAACTTTCCTCTTCATTTAAAAATACATTTGAGCATATCAGTGATTTAACCCATTTTCTCAAATAAATAACAAAAACAATTTTACTTCGGGTGTTTAAAAAACTACTAAACCAATGAAATGGGAAAGCACTTTCTGTGAACAATTGATAGACCATTTTCATTATAGTCAGCCTTGGTAATCCACATCTGCGTGCAAAAACATTAACTATCAAAGTTCAAATGTTGTCGTACATATAAATTACAAAGAAAGCAAAAAGAAATTGCAGATAATCACCCGTTGAAATATGCTCAGAGATGCCAAGATTGACCCTCCAATCCAGACACTGTACCTCCTTTCGGAATGTGCAAACACCTTGATCTTCATATTACGTGGAGCCAGGGCAGTGATCTCCTTGCTCATACGATCCGCAAAACCAGGAAACATGGTAGATCCTCCACTGACAACAATATTTCCATACAGGTCGTCTCTCACATCTTCGTCAGACATGATGATGGAGTTGTAAATTCTCTCATGAATGCCGGCAGTTCGCATTCCAATGAGAGAATGTTGGAACAAGACCTCAGCGCATCTGAAACGCTCTGTACCAATGCTCATCACTTGCCCATCAGAAGCAATACATCAACAATACCACTTGGAATGCCAAATATCAAGAAAGAATTCATGAAAAGAGCAAATTGCATATACTGAAGTATACAAGGGCAGAGCAGAGTATAATAATTGTCATGGATTAGTGACCGAATGAGAGTAGTTTAAAAAAGCTCAAAAGTTTTATGCAATAAAAAACTAGATAACGTAAAAGAACGCAACAGAAATTTGATGAGGTATACAATAAATTGGAGGAAGGGAGATATCTTACGTGGCAAAGGAGACGGAGAATTTGCTTGAAATGGATACGGAGATTGAAAGCTTGCATTGCAATGCAGATAAGAAGCTGGAATTGATACCAAATTAAATTCAAGAGAATATTAGTCACCTACCAATTTTAAAGTGAACTCAGAGCAATTATATATACACCAAAAAGAGCCCGTACGCTATTGTTTTCATATTAATGGTATGAGTTGGGAAAAAACTGCGCATTCATATGCACATTGAGTACGCTTATAATTATTCGGACACTGCATTCATAGCAGATAACTCTGTTAATTAATCTTTTGAAATTGTTATGGTATAATATGTAATTAAATTGCTTATTTATATATATTGAGTATTTTTACAATTATGAATAATTATTGGAGACTGTATTCATAGATAATTATGTTAATTAATCTATTAATAGTGGTTATTGTATAATATGTAATTTATTTTAAAATATTTGTTATATTTAATAATTTAATTAAAATATATTTTTTATATTTAAATTGTTAGTTATAAAAAATATTTTTAAATCATTAATAGAAATATTTGTTTGTGGTGGAGTTTATTCAGATTTGTATAAATTAATGGTTTATACAAGAAAGTGAAATTAAAAAGTTAAAAAAACTGCACTAGAATTTTGGTGTTTGGAATCGATTTGCAATAAGATTTGTTTGATGATAACACCCAGAGACAGCCAAGATATTTGTTGAATTATGTTGTGATCACACTGCGGAAGGCTGAGTGGGCGTTTTTTTTGGAAAAGGCTACGGTCTGGATGCGATAAATTTCTTTGTCTGCAGGTGGTGGTTTGTTTCCATACACAACCTGAAGACAAGTTCTTTGTCTGCAGTTGGTTGCTTGGGTTGTTTGTTTCCATACACGAACCTGAAGACAGTGAGAAGCGCTGAAAAGATTTCGTTGTAAAGATATTCGAGTGACTGAGATTCGACTGTTGTTGAAGTAACTAGAGTTATAAGGCCGCGCGTTGAATTCGTGATTTAATCTGCGTCAAGTAATTTTTTTTTTAAATTGAATGTCCTTGGTTCGTATGTTGAAAGCACAGCATTCGGTGTAACTTCTTTATATAAAAAAGGGTTTGATTTCTTTTTATTGTTGCCTCTGTAAACTTGGTCTAACATGAATGGTGATTACTGTGGTTAAAAACTGTAAGCATTCGGCCTAACGTCCTTATATAAGAAAGGGTTTGATTTTTTTTTATTGCTGCCTCTGCAAACTTGGTCAAACATGAATGGTGATTACTGTGGTTAAAAACAGTAAAAAAAAATCAAAATGCAGGCAGTCATTCAATTATGCAGAATTGCAATTTGCAATGGTGAATTTCTTTACCGTGGAGAAAACAAAACGCAGAGAAGAATAATCATTCAATTATGCCAAATTGCAATTAGCAATGCTGAATTTCTTTATTGGGGTTAAAAACTGAAAAAAAAAACAAAACGCAGAACGCAGAGATAATCATATTTTTTATGGTTCCTGAAATTTGAAGTTTCAAGCATGAAGAGTTGTGTTTAAGTTTTTTTTCGGTGAATTTGTTTGGTTAAAAACAGTTAAAAAAAAATCAAGTCATATTTTTATGGTTCGTGAAATTGAAGTTTAAAGCATGAAGAGTTGTATTTAAGTTTTTTTTTTTTTTTTTTTTAATTTTAACCTTTTTTATAATAAAGGTTTTCAAAGGAGGAAATAACAAGATTTGAAACTAGATACCAATTAGGTTATTTTTGAGATTTGAAACTAGATACCAATTAGGTTATTTTTTAAGCTTATCATTCAAGAAATTATTTGGCTTAAAAAACAGTTATGATTTTAATACTCTTCAAAGTTGGAGTTGTTTTTAATGGAAAGGAGAATTATAAAGAGTGGTTTAGAAAGCTTAAAAGTGTTATTGTTTTTAATAATTTGTGAGAAGGTTGTGAAGGCAAGAAGGGTAGTGATGGAAAAGAAATTGCACTGGAGCCAACTGATTACGAAAAACATCGTGCAATTTGGGCGACGAAAGACAACAAGACATATGCATTAATAACTGCATCTGCGAGAGAAGAGGTAAGTCGATATATCGTTTCTTGTGATACTGCATTCAAAGCATTAAAGAAATTGAAAGAACTCTATGATTCAAACTCGAACTAATTCAGTTGTCGTTGAAGTTGTTCAATTTGGAGATGAAAGATAATGATCCATTGAAGAGTGCTTCTGAAATAAAAGTCATTGTTCATGATATAAAAGCCACTGGAATTGAACTAGATTTACAGCTTACAACTTTTATAAAAGTCTTTCACCATGTGTATTAATTTTATTTGGAATCTCTCCAAACTAATGAGCAACTAAAATACATTACATTTGATAAACTTGTAAACAAAGTAATTGAGAGAGAAAAGACCTTTGGGAAGAAAGAGACTCCACCAAACTCTAATGTAGAAACTTTGTGCCTTACACAAAAAGGTCAGAAGTTTCATGTTGAAACTTCTAGAGGTGATAAAAGTAGTAGAAGTCGTGGTAGGAGAAATTATAGAGGCACTGGGGAGTGGGAGGACGGCAAGGAGTGGGAAACAATCAAGGAGACATACAACATAATGATAGACAACAAATAAATTTTAATGATAAATCAACGATCAAATATTTTAGATGTGGTAAAATTGGTCATACTATTGCTAACTGTAAAATCCCTTGGGAGAAAGTCAGTGAAAGGAGAGAATAGTAAAATGAAAAGAAAGATTAGGCACCACTAGATAAGAGAAAATCATTAGAGTCTGCACATTATATTGTCGCTCACTCTAATTTTAACATTAATGATGTTTTCAACATTGCATTTTCTTCATGGCGAGATAGTTGGATTTTCAATTCAGGAGCCACTTGTCATATGACATTTAGATGAGATTTTTTTGAAACTTTCAGTGATGATATTGATGGTGTTATTTACTTTGCTGACAAGTCTCAAATTAAACCATTTGGCATTGGGTCTATTCGTTTGAAGATACTGAATCTTGCATATTATGTTCTACAGGATGTACTTTATATTCCACAGTTTCAGCGAAATTTGATGTCTTTATCCATGTTTGGCAGTAGGGGCATTCTACTCATATTCTTTATGGCATCATTGAGATAAGAAAAGCATATGATCATGCAATTATTATGACCAGCGGAGAAGAATGTATACTTTTAAAGTTAAATGGTACTTCATCTACTAATTTTGTGAAAGTTCTACATTTTTGGCGCAACAAAGTGATATCTTGTATCCCGGCATGTTGTGGCAAGCTTGATTTGGTCACATCAATTATGACAGTATCGAAATTATGAAAAGGAAAGGTATTAAAGGTCTTCCTATAGTTCCAAGAAAAATTACACATTGTGATGCTTATATTTTGGGAAAACATTCTAAACAACGTTTTTATAGTTCTTCTTTCAGATCTTCACAAAAATTACGTCTCATACATTCAGATTTATGTGGACCTATGTCTATTGCAACTAAAAATGGAAATAAATATGTGTTGAAATTTATTAATGATTACTCAGAATGTGTTGGGTGTATTTGTTGAAAGATAAGTCACAAGTGTTTGAAGTTTTTAAAACTTTTCATTTAATGATTAAAAATGAAACTCAACAGAATATAGGTATTGTTATAACTGATAACGGTAGCGAGTATACTTCTCATGCCTTTGAACAATATTTGAAGGACAACGAAATAAAACATCAAATTACTCTACCTTATAATCCACAACAGAATGGCATTACAGAATGCATGAATAGAACTTTACTTAATATGATTAGATCTATTAAGCAAAGTCTTTTGGTAGAAATCACATAAGAGAATTTTTTGGCCGCGTGTTTTGAACCAACAAGTGTGGTTCATCATCAGGTCGTGATGATGAACCACACTGGTTGGTTCGAAACGCGTCGGCCAAAAAATTCTCTTATGTGATTTCTACCGAAAGACTTTGCTTAATTCATTATGGATAACAAAAGCTTGAATACAGAAAATGATTAGATCTATGATGTTCTTTAAGAATGTGAAGTTAATGTTTTTGGGACAAGTAATTCTTTGTGAAGCTCATATTAGAAATCATTGTCTTTCTTCTGTTATTAACAACATAACTCCTTATCAACTTTGGTATGATCAACTCCCAACTATTCAACATTTCAGAGTTTTTGGATCAAAATGTTATGCTTTGATTCCTAAGAAACAACGAAATAAATTAGGAGCAAGAAGTCGAAAATTGGGTTATTCTAATAATTCTAAAGAATACCGACTCTATGATGAAGAAAAGAAAAAGTTCATTCTTTCCAGAGATGTTATTTTCCTTGAATCAGATAAATATAATTTCACTGTTTATAGGCAAATGGCTCATTTGGAGAAATTTGCATATAAGAAGTTCTATTTTGAATCTGATAATGATGTGGGGAGGTTCCTATTCTGGATCAGAGTGTGTTTTTTCCATCTTTGACTCATGACTATGTTTCTGTTGAAAAAAGATTGGAGGATAGTGTTGTTTTTCCAAGGTCAGAAAGTGTTCTTTTCTTCAGGATGAACAACTATCACAACCACTTCAGCAACCTTTACGAAAATCTACGCATGCTCAAAAATTTCACTAAGTGTTTCCGGAGGTGCCTCGATCAAAAGGAAACATAGAAACACAGAGGATTGAAGAGGAGTTGTCAAAGAAAATTTGGGAGTAGAGTACATCTAGGAAAAGGAGAAGACTCCTATGGTAAGGAGGTAAATCTAGTCTTTGAAATTTTGTTTGATGAGAAATTGGCATGGAAAATTTTAAGTGAGAATTTTCGCCACTGGGCAAAATTAAGGGGTTTTATACTTTTATTGGGCGAATATTTTGTATCACAGTACATTGTTACAAATCGCCTCAAATTTATTTTATAAAAAACTTAGGTATGGAGGTTAGCCCACCTTATTTTAAGGGAGAGAGTAAAAAAAGTAAGTTTAGCCCTTGAAATTAGGAGTTACAACCTTCCATTTGCCCTAATTTTCAAGAATAGGTATTTATGATAGTTATTTCACCCTTCACATTCGGTGTAAAAAAGGTTTTTTCTTTCATTTTCCCGTATTTCATGGTATTAGGGTTAATTTCGAAAAAATGACCTTATTTTTTGGAACACATGGTCACAAAAGAATAATTCATTTTATTTAAAAATTCAAGCCTCTTATTTTCATATTTATTTAAATATTGAATAATGTTCTTGCCATATTTCAAGTTTGCATATGTTTATTCATAATCATATACGAGGGTTGTTCGCAAAGTTGTAGAATTTGAATTAAGAAGTCAAGATTGAGAATAGTGGTACAGGGTTGTTATGCTCTTAACCTGCAAATGATACCTAAATTCAGAATATGCGAAGAAAAGATACCCAGAACACAGAATAGCAATGATTTTATTATTCAGAGAACAATGCTCACTTGCCTCTTCGAGGGGGCAACCTCCAATAGAGCAGAGCTCAATTACAAAATAAGACACGATACCCCTCGCAGGGAGTCTCTATCCTTTATATATGACTCATACATGCAATACCACTGGCCAATACCGTTGTATTACTAATACCATCTATCTAATACTATGACCCATTTGCCACTAATTGTGGTTATGTTATTAATTGCGGATTAACCACTTACAATTATTAATATGGGCTTTATTGACTCTTGACTATGACGTGGTCCTATTACATAGATAAGGGGGTTAGGGTGGGACCCTAACATGCTCTCCCCCTTAAGACTAGCCTTGTCCTCAAGGCTAAAGCTGCGGAAACTGCTGAAGAATAGTGGTTGGCTCCCAAGTTGCATCTTCCGGAGAGGTGTCTCTCCATTTGACTAGGACTTCCTTAATCATGCGGTCGCGCAGTTGCTTGAGTCGTGTGTCTAGGACTTGTTCTGGTTGAAGCCAGATGGACCCTTCTTCGTCCAATTCCGGTAGACTGGTTTGAATTTTGCAATTGTGCCCAATCACTTTCTTGAGGCATGAGACATGAAAAACTGGATGGATTTTTGCAGTAGGTGGCAAGGCCAACTTGTAGGCCACTTCTCCAATGCCCTGAAGTACTTGATATGGTTCGTAGAATTTGGGAGAGAGTTTCTGACACCCCTTGTTTTTGAGTGATGTTTGCTTATATGGTTGGAGTCGTAAAAAGACCTGATCCCCTTCTTGAAATTGGCGCTCTGAGCGACGCTAGTCTACCTGTTGCTTCATGCGGTTCTGAGCTTGATCAAGATTCTCTCGAAGATGGGCGAGCATGGTTGTGTAGTGTTGTAGGAGTTGATCCACTGCTTGTACTTTTGAGCATCCCTCGAGATACGAAGTAGGTGAAGGCGGGAGTTGACCATATACTGCTTCATAGGGAGTCATTTTGGTGGTGGCATGATAGTTGGTTTTATACCACCATTCAGCCAAAGGTAGCCACTGTACCCAAAGGTGTTGCTTTTCTGAAGTGAAACACCTAAGGTAGGTTTCTAGACATTTGTTGACGGCTTCGGTTTGACCATCTGTTTGCGGATGATAGGAAGTACTCAGTTTTAGTTGAGTGCCTTGTATTCTGAAGATTTCCTGCTAAAAATTGCTGGTGAAGGTCGGGTCGCGGTCGGACACAATAGAAGTGGGCATGCCATGCAATTTGAAGATCTTATCCATGAAAGATTGAGCAACCAAAGTTGGTGTAAATGGGTGGGGTAGAGCGCAGAAATGAGCATACTTCGACAATCGGTCCACAACCACCATGATGACTGACTTGTTCCCTGACTTTGGAAGACCTGTAATGAAATCCATAGAAACCTCCGTCCAAATTGATGCCAGAATGGGCAATGGTTGTAATGTGTCTGGTGTGTTGACTATTTCCCCTTTGTGGCGTTGACAGACATCGCATTCTGCTACGAAGGTAAGGATGTCCTTTTTCATGCCTGTCCAAAAAAATGGTCTTCTGGTGCGAGCATACGTCTTCTGAAAGCCCGAATGTCCTGCAATGGGAGATGAGTGCAATTCTGCCAAAATGCGACTTTTGAGGGTGGATGTTGGTGATATTACGACTATGTCCTTGTAGCGAAGAATATCATCTTGCCATGAGTAGCCCTTGGTGGAATTTGGATCTGCCTGCAATTGAGAAATGAGCTGGGAGAGCTCGAGGTGTGAAAACCATTCCCTGCGAGCTTCTTCAATCCATTCTGGAATGGGGAGGGAAATTGCTAGCACGGTACTTTCCTCCTCAAATTGGCAAGATAATGCATTTGCTACACTATTGTCTTTCCCTTTCTTGTAAATGATCTCATAATCATATCCCAGCATTTTGGCTAGCCATTTATTTTGTTGTGGGGAGGGTAGGCGTTGCTCCAAAAAATATTTAAGACTGTGATGATTTATGCGGATTTGGAAACGTCGCCCCAATAAGTAAGGTTGCCAGGTGTCGACTGCATGTAAGATGGCCATCATTTCCTTCTCGTAGGTAGATTGGCCCAGATTCCTCCTACTGAGTTGTTGGCTTGTGAAGGCCAACGGTCGCCCTTCCTGCATTAAGACCGCCCCAATACCTGTACCCAAAGCATCACATTCAATGACAAAGGATTTGTTGAAGTTAGGTAGTGCTAAGACTGGAGTGGAACAAATGGCGTTTTTGAGAGCGGTAAATGCTTGTTGTGCTTCCTCGTTCCAGAAGAAGGAATTTTTCTTTAGGAGTTGAGTGAGGGGCTTCGCTATGTGGCCATAGTTGCGGACAAATTTACGATAATAGCCTGTGAGACCCAAAAATCCTCTCAAGCTCTTCAAGGTCTTAGGTTGAGGCCATTCTTGCATTGCCTAGATCTTTTTGGGGTCCACCTTGACACCTTCATGCCCCACAATGTAGCCCAAATACTCAACTTCTTCCATGCCAAACGAACACTTGGACATCTTGACAAATAATTTATGCTTGCAGAGCAGTTGCAAGAGTAGATCTACATGCTGAAGATGGGCAGCCCAAGTGCCACTATAGATGAGGATGTCATCGAAGAAGACAAGGAAAAATTTCCTGAGATATGGTTTGAGAATGTGATTCATAAGGCTCTGAAAAGTAGAGGGGGCATTACAAAGACCAAATGGCATGACCAGGAACTCATAATGGCCTTCATGAGTTCTGAAAGCTGTCTTGGGAATGTCGACTTCCTTCATGCAAATTTGGTGGTAGCCTGAGCGAAGATCCAACTTAGTGAAGAATTGAGCCCCATTGAGTTCGTCCAGCAAATCATCAACCACCGGGATGGGAAATTTATCTTTGACTATCAACTTATTGAGGGCCCTAAAGTCGGGACACATCCGCCACTCCCCATCTTTCTTGAGCACCATGACCACTGGGGATGAATAAGGACTAATGCTGGGACGAACGACACCTGCTTCCAAAAGTTGCTTGATTATTTTTTCTATTTCATTCTTTTGGGTGAACAGATATCTGTATGGCCGCACATTTGGGGGTTGGGCCCCTGGAACCAAGGTGATGCTATGATCATGTTCCCCTCGTGAGG
>APFE031737829.1:0-30761 GCA_000404065.3 Pinus taeda | reverse complement strand
ATTAAATAATAATTAATTATAAATCCATGTTTTACTAAATTAATATGGAGTAGTGTTTAATGCGACTTTTTAGGAATCAGGCTAAAGATTTTTCTCATTTCCCTATTGATGTGACATTTCTATGAGTTCCCTATTGATGTGACATTTCTCTTAGTTTCCTCGCCCCTGGTAGGAGGGGAGTCCTATTTGTGCGACTATAGCATAGTTAATGCTATAGTCCTTACACCCCTGACAGGAATTTGACCTCATCGCATACCATGTTTATGCATTCATGCATGCATCATCACCCAGCTCCGGTGATGCCTTCCTACCCGAGCTTGACCTCACCGCGACCGTAATCCGGCGATGCGTTACTGCCTGCCTCCAGGTCTGCTGCTCCCTCTCTAACAGGTCCTCCGCTCTGACTTAGACAGTTGGATGTACTTAATGCAAGTGGATGTAGTTAATGCAAATGGACTGTATACCTATGCACTTTCAATGAAACCTCCGCGTTCAGGATTTCAAATAGTCCCGCGCAAAATTTTGAATTAAAATGAAATGCGGGTAGGGTCGGCAGTGCCGCCTAAATTTTTTAAATTGAAATGAAAAACGATCTCCCTATTAGAGAATACAATTGAAGACATCACGCTGATGCCTGCTCGTGGGATGCCGGGAACACTGAAATGATTCCCTGATTCCCGGTGTCTAATCCCATCTCTGTGCCTGAGTAAGAGCTGCCATGGATGCAACAACGGGCTGTTGCATGTGAAGAATGATATATTGAGAGAGGGAGACCCCATTTGGAATCCCCTGTTGCGATCTGTGAAATACTTGATCAGCTTGATTCCATTCCTAAAGTGAGCGCTTGCATCTGCATTCCACTGCGTCCATCTAATGAAGACGAGTGAACAAAACCAATTGATCAGTTGCTTCAAGTAGGAGGAGAAAAGAGAATTCAGAGGAATTGTATTGAGAGAAGGTGAAACCAACACTTCTTTTGCCCTCGTAAAATACAAGAACAAGAATGGAAAATGCTTTAACAATAGTGCCATATCTTATAATATCATTAATCAATTTGCTACTAACTTTCGTGCTCAAAGTGGATGGTTTCTTCAGTAGTACGGTCGCCATACGGTCAGTTGAAACTTATCATTCTTCAGAAGGTTTTTGGTTTAATTTTCCCCATAATTTTCTAACCAGAGCCCACGTGATGTCTAATGCTCATAACGCCGATGTATACCAGTGCTGCTCTTTAGACCGTTTCTTCATGGTCTTGTTTGGTCTGCATTTGCTGTAATTGTTGGATGGTGTTGGTTGTAAAGGAGGGAGGCGCTCACAAATGGTATCATGTTTTTGTCTCCGCAGGTAGAATTATTGTGATATTGGTAGCCATTTCTATTGCATTGGCAACGGATTGCTTTGATTTGAAATTATATTTACAAATCAGAAAGATGGCTCATTTTTGGCAAATGAGAAGCATGCCTCATTATCGGCAAATCAGAAGAAAACCTCATTTTAGGCGTGCGAAGCTCATATTTTTGTGTTTTGTGCAATTATTATTTTAGAGTTACTTTACATTGTAGTCTGCATCGCAATAGCAAGAGTTATGGGTATATAGTGATTTTCAATGTCTAGTTCTTGTGAAATGGGCTAGCTTCTTGTTTATCCTTAATAACTGCGAATATGCATTGGACCAAGATTCACCAAAGCATGGAAAAGAGATCTGCTGTTATAGGAGCTGTGGACATTACATTGGTGATTTTGTATTCTTTCTCCTCACAATATAAAAGGACTTTTTATATTTGTAGTTGTATATGCTCCATCATATAGATAGACAGTCATTATGTTTTTATGTATTTAGCTATTTACATATCTGTTGATTGCATATATGCTGTGAAATATTCCAGCACCTTTTATGCTTTGACGATGATATCAATCAATATGCTGACTCATATGTACCTTTTTATATTGGCTCAATATAAGGATATTATAGATTTTTTCTCTCTGAAAAAAACCCTGGCTGCACAATTCTCATAATCAGATACAGATGATTCATGTATTCCCTATATAGTGCACACTTTGGCGAATTATATATTTCCTCTTTGCCATACACTTCAATGTGGATTGCATAGGCTATGAATATTAAATGTATTTTCGATGTATCACACAATGATAATTTATATATTTCTGATGTATCGAACACATGCGGATTGGATAGTTTTTTTTAGGTTTGATTTAATTATAATTTAAAAAAATAATAACATTGTTTTATCAAATAAAATAAAATGTATGTAGTGATAAGGATGATGGTTAAAGTCCACCGAGATCAAACATTGGTCTATCGGACCTAAAGAAACAAACTATTTATTTTGATTTAAGATTTTATTCCTATGCTCAAAAAGCTTGGAGAGAAGCCTCCCAAGCTCACTATAATTTTGACATTGTAAAAGGCTAGGAAGGTCAGTGTTGTAACAAGGATTGTGAAACTGAGATCTAATGTGGTTGAACAAGGATTGTGAAACTAAGATCTAATGTGGTTGTATGCGGGACACTCTAAGAGGAAGTGGTTTTCATCCTCGATGTTCCTATTCTCACATCTATGGAAGATCCTTTCCATCCATGGTGTTTTAGGAACTGCCCAACGACTTGTATATATAATTATATACAGGTCATTGGGCATACTATTATATATCATATAATAGTATGTATATATATGTTTTTATAAATAAAATACATGTATTTTAAATTAAAATTATTAATTTTTATAAATAATTAAGTGTTAATAAATAGATGATATTAATATAGTTTAATTTATAGACAATCAAGTAAGAATGGTGATTTTTTTTGTTATTTTTAAATATATTTTTGAATCTATAAATAGATTTAGTATTTTGAAAAAAAAATTGGGCATTCTAATTCTACATAAATAACTTAAGTTTTTAAAAATCTTTGCGAGATTGTGTTAAAATTAACCAAGAAAAATGTTATGAAAAAAAACAATTAAGTATAATTATAACTAGTATTAAAAAGATAGATAATAAAATTTTTAGTAAATAAAATGAGTAGTAATCTAACCACAAAACGTACCATTTTTAAATTAATTTTAATAAATTACACAGATTTTAAAACTTGAAATCAAATAAATATTAATCAAAAATTAATTATTATAGCGCATCCCAATTGTCAAGAGAAAAATATATAATATAATATTAAATAATTATAATAATTAAATTAAAAAATATAATATATTATTTTTATTTTTATTTTAATTTTTTATAAGTTTTTATAATATTAGTTATCAATATGTGATATTGTTCTACACAGTTGTTAAGCTCACTATGGAATAATCCTAATTATCACATGATTAAATATTTTTAATATCTCTTAACTATTGCTCTTAATTTCTAACCTATCCTATTAACAAAAACTCAACTCCTGGTTTCTAACCTATCATGTTAACAAAAACTCAATATCATTTAAAAATTTGTTATCAATTTTTTTTACACTTCGAATAAATACTCAAAAAATAATATTTTGTGAATAACTTTGAACTTCAGGCATATTAAAACTATAGGGTTTGGGTTATTTTGAACATATGGGTCATTACTCATGCCACTATTTTATTCATTCATTTTGTTATTGATTTATTTATTTTAAATATATATTATAAATGGTTTTTTATTAATGGTTTAGTATTCAGGAAAAAAAATAATTAAAAATATTTTATTTTAAAGTTATAATTTGTTTATTTCTTCTATCATATTAAACTGATATTAAAATCAAGTATATTCTAACAATAATATAATGAAGAGCATTCATAAGTTTTATTGATTTTGGTCATCCTACAGAGAAAAAGATTGGTAATATCATGAAAGTAAATATAAAAAAAATATGGAAAGTAAATAATAAAAAGTAAATAATTAATGGTTAAATGTTGAGTTGTATTATTATTTTAATTTTTAAAATTAATTAAATTTTATATTTAGAATAAATATATATTTTTTTTTAAAATTATTCTTTAAAGTATCTAGGTATTAATAGATTTTTTTAAGTTGATTATTTAATTTTTAAATTTTTTATGTATTTATTTTTTAAAAATATGTAATTATTTAAGTTATGGAATTGATATCATTTTGTTTAATTTATATATTTTGTATGTTAAATATGTTGTTTTGAATTAATAATTTGTGATAATAACTTGAAGAAAAAGCTTAGTATATCAAGTATCAATTAGATATAAGATGCTTAAACATATAATTATTTTACAAAAAAATAAGGTGATAAAGCATATGTTTCAAATGACTTGCTTGTCTTTTTACTGAATTTTAGGGTCTTTATGAGAGATTTTATACAATGTGAAAATAATAAAATTATAATGTGTGATTCATTTTCTACTCTAATACAATAACCTTAAAAAAATATTGCCTTGTTTAGAACCATAATATTCTATTAATTTTCCTAAATGTCTACTTTTTTAATAGTTCTCTTCCTTGTACTAGGGTCTACAAACTCTCTATTGAATCCCTTAATAATATATTATTTCTTCTATTTATTCCCCATAATAAAATCCAACAACATCAACAATCCATTATGCATGCATCACCACTGTTAGGATCATCTTGACTTCATAATAATTTTTCTATGAGAAATGTAATTGTTATTGAACAATCCATCATAGTTCCTTGAAGGAACCTATCCATTGGCCACCATGGTTTTGACATTGCTCATAGGCCACTCTTCCTTCTCAATGTTTATGTCCATGGTGCAGACTATTGGTTATTCCTCAATAGTAAAGTAGATGACTCTTGGATATTATGGACCCTCCACATCAAACCTTCCAATAGAAGAGTGGAATTATTTTGCGGAGACTAGAGTATTGCAAGTAGGACGAGCCCCAAATAGTGGGTTGTTGGGTGAGTATAGGGGTTGGTTTTAGCCCTATATTCCACAGTGTGACAATAGCATGGAAGGGAGACTATGTCACAAATGTAGGAGGCTTGTTGAGGGTGAATGAGTGGGTTGACAAGTGGTTGTTGGAAGCACTAACTAGGCGGCCTCATCACAATAGTTCACTTTAGTTTGGAACAACAGTCAAAAAGGTGTGTTTGACTAATTTAGAAGGATAACGTGAAGTGGCAGGGCCTAAGACGAAAGTCCCTGATATCTCAAAGCCCCTGAAGACCAAGAAGGTGAATATTGGGTTGGAAGCACAGCCAAAGTTTGCAAACATAGGTGATTATTGGGACGAGGACACAATGGACAAAGTCGTAGAGTTATTGTGGGAATATCAAGACTTGTTTCCCACCAAATTCTTGGATTTGAAGGGGATATTAGCTAATCTAAGCATCATGAAGATCACTCTGAAGCCAGATGCAAAGCTAGTGAATCAACACCCATACTGGTTGAATCCTAAGTACAAGGAAAAAGTGCACGAAGAATTGGATAAGATGCTGGCAGTTGGGATTATTAAACCTGTCGAGGAATCATACTGGGTTAGTCCTATGGTGGTTTAGGAAAAGAAGGCGAAGAGAAAAATTCGAATCTGTGTAGATCTAAGAAAGCTAAATGATGCTTGTGTCGATGACCCATTTCCTACACCATTAAAAAACGAAGTGTTGGAAAATATTGGATGCCAAAAAGCCTATTTGTTCACTCATGGGTTCTCAGGGTATCATCAGATCAAAATTATGCCAAAGGATCGGTGTAAGACCACCTTCACTATTGAATGGGGTTGTTTTCTGTATACAGTTATGCCCTTTGGACTTAAGAACACCCCTACAATATTCTCTAGGGTGGTAGTCACAACTTTCAAAGAATTTATTCATAATTTTTTGGAGGTTTACTTTGATGATTGGACAATGTTTGGGTTAGTAAACAGACATGTTTCTTGTCTTTGCCTCATGCTGGATACTTGTCGAGAGTATCAAATATCTCTTAATCTGATGAAGTGCATCTTATGCGTACCATATGGGATACTTCTGGGCCTTATTGTTTGTAAGCATGGGTTGATGGTAGATCCTCCCAAAATCACAGTAATTATCAATTTGGAACCTCTGAGGAATATCAAACATTTGCGCGTGTTGCTGCGCCATAAAGGATATTATATGAAATTCATCAAAGAATATGCACAGATCACTGTGCCAATGGAGACATTGCTGAAGAAGGATGCGACGTTTTGCTGGGATGATGATTTCCAGAAGATTTTGGATGTCTTGAAGGAAAAATAATCATAGGGCTATTCTAGTGTTCCCTGACTAGAAGAAGGAATTCGACGTACATGTAGATGTATCCTGCATAGCATTAGGAGTTCTATTAACCCAACCAGGCGCAGGTGATATTGACCACCCAATAGCGTTTGCGAGCAAAAAGTTATCTAAAGTGGAAAAAAATTAATCAACCACAGAGCGTGAAGATTATCAATGGTGTATGCGCTCCAGAAGTTCAGGCATTATTTGTTGGGTGCGCACTTCAGAATGTACACAAACCATTCTTCTTCGAAGTACCTGGTAAACAAGCCTGTGTTGGGAGGGGGAGGGGGAATTTGTAGATGGTTGTTTCTCTTCCAAGAATATGACTTTGAAGTACTTGTGAAGAGAGGACGATAAAATGCTGGACCAGATCACCTCTCACGAATTGAGAATAGTGATGAACCTACAAATCTAGAGGAAGGACTTCCTGATGTGTAGCTCTTCGTTGTGCACGTCGCAAATGAACACTTTCCAGACATAATTCAGTTCTTTTCCACGAGTACAACTCCTTAAGGGTATACAACGTAGCAAAAGAAATAACTGGTGGTTAGGACTACATATTTTTCTGTTATTGCAGGACACATATAAAATGGGATCGGATGAAGCGCTACGTAGGAATGTCCTAGATTATGAAAGACAAAGTATTCTTGCTGAAGTGCATGGATAAGTTGCAGGAGGAAATTATGCAGGAAGAGGAACTGCATAGAAAATCCTACAAGAAGGACTATGGTGGCCAACTATGCATAAGGATTCCAAGGAGTATTGCAAGGAAAGTAATGTTTGTCAGAGAACGGGGAGACCATCGTGAAGCGATGAGTTTCCCTTAAACCTATAGGTGACATTACAAGCATTGGGTAAGTGGGAAATATATTTCATGGGACCAATCCAGCCACTAGGAAAGAAGACCAAAGAAATATACATTATTAAAACAAAAGAATATCTGACCAGGTGGGTTGAGGCGTAGCCCATGAAGGATTGTAGCGCAGCTACAAATGTGAAGTTCATTTTTGAATACATTTTGTCTCAGTTTGGTTTCCCTAAAATTTTGATAAGTGATAGTGGTTCACATTTCTTGAATGAAACAATTGTAGCCTTGCTTGAAGAGTTACAAATGTATCACCAAAAGAGTATGTCGTATCACCCTCAAGAAAATAAAACAGTGGAAACCTTTAAAAATATTCTAGGGAATTCCTTAACAACGATTTGTAATGAAAAACAAAATGATTGGGATGTGCACATACTAGTTGTTCTATGGGCGTATAGAGCCACCTACAAAAAGTTGACTAGACAAACACCATTTAGACTGGTTTATGGACAAGAAGATGTGATGCTGATGGAGTACATCGTGCCAAATTTGTGAATTTTTGCAGTTATAGACATGGCCAATTGAGATAGCACGGAAGAATGCCTCACGCAGATAGTTGAGTTGGAGGAAGATTGCTTCTTGGAGGGTTTTCATTAGTAGGTGCATAAGGATCGTGAAAAGGCATGGCATGATCACCATATTAAACAACACACCTTTTAGAGTGGAGATTTGGTTTTTCTGTATGATAGTAAGTTCACGAAGTTTCCGGGAAAGTTCCAAATGCATTGGCTCGGGCCATGTATTATCAAGTAAATCACAAATGGAAGCATAGTTCAGCGTGCAAAGCTGAACAGGGAACTATTTCCAGGAAAGGTCAATGGGAGCCAATTAAAGTTGTACAGGGGTGATCTCGCCCTTTCACAATGATTATATGTATGTGGGATAGTCTTAGTACTCCAAGTAGTTGAAAGGGAGTGCAGGACTATATACTACACTGCCAAAAGGATGGTTGGGTGAAGTGATGAGACTACGTGATGAATCAAGGGAAGGTGCATAGGGGAGCTACGACGAAGGAGTTGCACTAGGATAGCCATTGGGATCTCCATCTGCTAGCACTGCAATCATGCAACCCTCTTTAATATCCTATACTAAACCCCTGTAAAGGTATTCCATGGCTTCACATTGTGCACGAGATCTTCTGGAACTAATATATATCTCTCTTTCCTCTGCCTGTGAAGAATTAATAATACCTTGAGATTTTTGCTGTTCAACAATGTTTATTTCCTCATGTTCATTCAACACATTTTGTGACCAAGGAAATGGATATTTCAAAGGTATATATTCATTTGTTGTTGTTGAAATGATATCACTTTGATTATTGAAAAATGACTTCCACCAAACTGAATTAGCAATGTCAAAGTACTCATATCTAATACATTTTTTAATTTCTTCCAGGCAATCAAAATAATTTATATCTCTATTTTGTCTGCGTGCATTCTAAACTTCACCAATTGATTGTAACAACAATATTTTTGATGAAAATATTGGATTATCTGGAATGAACTTCAAAAATTGCAAACCTAATGACGGTGTCCATTCTACAGTAGTTGAATACTTCTTGCCCATATTAGTGTTTTCCCATCAATTTTTTTGATACGAAATTTATGTTGGAAGCTAATGTCATTAAGTTGTTCAATGCATTTCCCCTCACTATATGATCCCAGAATAAACCTTCGCATGTCAACAGTTTCTTCCAACACATCAAAAGTAGGCTCTAGCATGTATGATTTCTTAATACATTCAATTAGTGAAACTGGGCATATATGGAAACTGGGCATATACGGAAGACATGCGCATATACGGAAACTGGGCATATACGGAAGACATGCGCATATACGGAAACTGGGCATATACGAAAGATATGCGCATGTCTTCCGTATATCCGTAACTTTCCTATATGTGCATATCTTCCGTATAAGCACGTTGTTCCATATACAGAAATTGTGCATATACGGAAACTGTGCATATACGGAAGAAACGCGCATATTTTCCGTATATGCCCAGTTTCCGTATATGCGCAGATCTTCTGTATATGCCCAGTTTCCGTATATGTGCACATCTTCCATATATGCACAGTTTTCGTATATGCGCAATTTATGTATATGGAATTTGCGCATATACGGAAGATGTGCGCGTCTTTCGTATATGCACCGTTTCCATATATGTGTAATTTGAAGATATGGAATTTGTACACATCTTCGTTTATGCTTCTGCATCGTATATGCGCAAATTCCATATACATAAATTGCGCATATACGGAAACTGTGCATATACGGAAGATGTGTGCATATACGAAAACTGGGCATATACGGAAGATATGCACAAATCTTCTGTATATGCCTAGTTCCCGTATATCGCAATTTCTATATATTGAATTTACGCGTATACGATGCAGATACATGAACTTTCCTGTATGTGCATATCATCCATATACATAAATTGCGCATATACGAAAACTGTGCATATACGGAAGATGTGCGCATATACGGAAACTGGGTATATACGGAAGATGTGCGCATATATGGAAACTGGGCATATACGGAAGATATGCGCGTGTCTTCCATATATGCATAGTTTCCGTATATGCACAATTTCTGTATATGGAATTTGCGCATCTACGATGCAGATACATGAACGACGTGCATATACGGAAGACACGCACATACGATGTAGAAGCATAAACGAAGATGTGTACAAATTCCATATACAAGAAATTGGCGGGCATATACAGAAACTGGCCCGCAATATACGGATATTTGTGCAGTATCTTCCGTATATGCCCAGTTCCCGTATATGCGCCACATCTCCGTATGATGCCCCAGTTTCCGTATATTGCCACACTTCCGTATATGCACAGTTTCCGAATATGCCAATTTATGTATATGAATTTGCAATATACGATGCAGAAGCAAAACGAGATGTGTACGAAATCCATATCTTGAAATTGTGGGCGATATACAGAAACGGTGCATAACGGAAGACGCGCACATCTTCCGTATATGCCCAGTTTCCGTATATGCGCAAATTCCATATACTGGAATTTGCGCATATACAGAAACTGGGCATATACGGAAGACACGCGCATATCTTCCGTATATGCCAAGTTTTCGTATATGCGCACATCTTCCGTATATGCTCAGTTTCCGTAGATGCGCACATCTTCCGTATATGCACAGTTTCCATATATGCGCAATTTATGTATATGGAATTTGCGCATATACAGAAACTGGGCATATACGGAAAATGTGCACGTCTTCCGTATATGCATCGTTTCCGTATATGCGCAATTTCAAGATATTGAATTTGTACACATCTTCGTTTATGCTTCTGCATCGTATATGCGCAAATTCCATATACATAAATTGCGCATATACGGAAACTATGTATATACGGAAGATGTGCGCATATACGGAAACTGAGCATATACGGAAGATGTGTGCATATACAGAAACTAGGCATATACGGAAGATATGCACAAATATTCCGTATATGCCCAGTTTCCGTATATGCGCAATTTCTGTATATCGAATTTGTACACATCTTCGTTTATGCTTCTACATTGTATGTGCGTGTCTTCCGTATATGCACGTCGTTCATGTATCTGCATCGTAGATGCGCAAATTCCATATACAGAAATTGCGCATATACGGAAACTGTACATATACGGAAGACACGCGCATATCTTCCATATATGCCTAGTTTCCGTATATGCGCACACCTTCCGTATATGCCCAGTTTCCGTATATGCGCACATCTTCCGTATATGCATAGTTTTCGTATATGCGCAATTTATGTATATGGTTTGCGCATATACGGAAACTGGACATATACGGAAGATGTGCGTGTCTTCCGTATATGCACCGTTTCCGTATATGCGCAATTTCAAGATATACGAAAACTGGGCATATACGGAAGATGTGCGCATATACGGAAACTGGGCATATACGGAAGATATGCACAAATCTTCCGTATATGCCCAGTTTTCGTATATGCGTAATTTATGTATATTGAATTTGCGCGTATACGATGCAGATACATGAACTTTTCTGTATGTGCATATCATCCATATATGCACGTCGTTCATGTATATTCCTTTATGTTACAGAAACTGCGCATATACGGAAGCTATGCATATACGCAAGATGTGCGCATATACGGAAACTGGGCATATACGGAAGATATGCGTGTGTCTTCCGTATATCCCTAACTTTCTTGTATGTGCATGTCTTCCGTATATGCACGTCGTTCATGCATCTTCATTTATGTTACAGAAACTGCACATACATGGAAACTGTGCATATACAGAAGATGTGCGCATATACGGAAACTGTGCATATACAGAAACTGCGCACATCTTCCGTATATGCATAGTTTCCGTATATGCGCAATTTATGTATATGGAATTTGCGCATATACGGAAACTCAGAATATACGGAAGATGTGCGCGTCTTCCGTATATGCACCGTTTCCATATATGTGCAATTTCAAGATATGGAATTTGTACACATCTTCATTTATGCTTTTGCATCGTATATGCGCAAATTCCATATACATAAATTGAGCATATACGGAAACTGTGCATATATGGAAGATGTGCGCATATACGGAAACTATGCATATACGGAATATGTGCGCATATACGGAAGATGTGCGCATATACGGAAACTGGGCATATACGGAAGATATGCACAAATCTTCCGTATATGCCCAGTTTCCGTATATGCGCAATTTCTGTATATGGAATTTGTACACATCTTCGTTTATGCTTCTACATCGTATGTGCGTGTCTTCCATATATGCACGTTGTTCATGTATCTGCATCGTAGATGCGCAAATTCCATATACAGAAATTGTGGATATACGGAAACTGTGCATATACGGAAGGCACACGCATATCTTTCGTATATGCCCAGTTTCCGTATATGCGCACATCTTCCGTATATGCCCAGTTTCCGTATATGCGCACATCTTCCGTATATGCACAGTTTTTGTATATGCGCAATTTATGTATACGGAATTTGCGCATATACGGAAACTGGGCATATACGGAATATGTGCGCGTCTTCCATATATGCATCGTTTCCGTATATGCGCAATTTCAAGATATACGAAAACTGGGCATATACGGAAGATGTGCGCATATACGGAAACTGGGCATATATGGAAGATATGCACAAATCTTCCGTATATGCACAGTTTCCGTATATGCGTAATTTCTGTATATTGAATTTGCGCGTATACGATGCAAACACATGAACTTTCCTGTATGTGCATATCATCCGTATATGCACGTCGTTCATGTATATTCCTTTATGTTACAAAAACTGCACATATACGGAAACTGTGCATATACGAAAGATGTGCGCATATACGGAAACTGGGCATATACGGAAGATATGCGCGTGTCTTCCGTATATCGCTAACTTTCATGTATGTGCATATCTTCCGTATATGCACGTCGTTCATGCATCTTCATTTATGTTACAGAAACTGCGCATATACGGAAACTGTGCATATACGGAAGATGTGCGCATATACGGAAACTATCGTTCATGTATCTGCATCGTAGATGCGCAAATTCCATATACAGAAATTGCGCATATACGGAAACTGTGCATATACGAAAGACACGCGCGTATCTTCCGTATATGCCCAGTTTCCGTATATGCGCACATCTTCCGTATATGCCCAGTTTTCGTATATGCGCACATCTTCTGTATATGCACAGTTTCCGTATATGCGCAATTTATGTATATGGATGATATGCACATACAGGAAAGTTCATGTATCTGCATCGTATACGCGCAAATTCAATATACAGAAATTGCGCATATACAGAAACTGGGCATATACGGAAGATTTGTGCATATCTTCCGTATATGCCCAGTTTCCGTATATGCGCATATCTTCCGTATATGCACAGTTTCCGTATATGCGCAATTTATGTATATGGAATTTGTGCATATACAATGCAGAAGCATAAACGAAGATGTGTACAAACTCCATATCTTGAAATTGCGCATATACGGAAATGGTGCATATACGAAGGACGCGCACATCTTTTGTATATGCCCAGTTTCCGTATATGCGCAAATTCCATATACATAAATTGCGCATATACGGAAACTGTGCATATATGGAAGATGCTCGCATATACGGAAGATGTGCACATATACGAAAACTGGGCATATACGGAAGATATGCGCGTGTCTTCCGTATATGCACAGTTTCCGTATATGCGCAATTTCTGTATATGGAATTTGGGCATATGTGATGCAGATACATGAACGACGTGCATATACGGAAGATATGCACATACAGGAAAGTTAGGGATATACGGAAGACATGCACATATCTTCCGTATATGCCCAGTTTCCATATATGCACATGTCTTCCATATATGCCCAGTTTCCATATATGCACATGTCTTCCGTATATGCCCAGTTTCACTAATTGAATGTATTAAGAAATCATACATGCTAGAGCCTACTTTTGATGTGTTGGAAGAAACTGTTGACATGCGAAGGTTTATTCTGGGATCGTATAGTGAGGGGAAATGCGTTGAACAACTTAATGACATTAGCTTCCAACATCAATTTCGTATCAAAAAAATTGATGGGAAAACACTAATATGGGCAAGAAGTATTCAACTACTGCAGAATGGACACCGTCATTAGGTTTGCAATTTTTGAAGTTCATTCCAGATAATCCAATATTTGCATCAAAAATATTGTTATTACAATCAATTGGTGAAGTTTTGAATGCACGCAGACAAAATAGAGATATAAATTATTCTGATTACCTGGAAGAAATTAAAAAATGTATTAGATATGAGTACTTTGACATTGCTAATTCAGTTTGGTGGAAGTCATTTTTCAATAATCAAAGTGATATCATTTCAACAACAACAAATGAACATATACCTTTGAAAAATCCATTTACTTGGTCACAAAATGTGTCGAATGAACATGAGGAAATAAACATTGTTGAACAACAACAATCTCAAGGTATTATTAATTCTTCACAGGCAGAGGAAAGAGAGATGTATATTAGTTCCAGAAGATCTCGTGCACAATGTGAAGCCATGGAATACCTTTACAGGGGTTTAGTATAGGATATTAAGGAGGGTTGCATGATTGCAGTGCTAGCAGATGGAGATCCCAATGGCTATCCTAGTGAAACTCCTTCGTCGTAGCTCCCCTATGCACCTTCCCTTGATTCATCACGTAGTCTAATCACTTCACCCAACCATCCTTTTGGCAGTGTAGTATATAGTCCTGCACTCCCTTTCAACTACTTGGAGTACTAAGACTATCCCACATACATATAATCATTGTGAAAGGGCGAGATCACCCCTGTAAAACTTTAATTGGCTCCCATTGACCTTTCCTGGAAATAGTTCCCTGTTCAGCTTTGCACGCTGAACTATGCTTCCATTTGTGATTTTCTTGATAATACATGGCCCCAGCCAATGCATTTGGAACTTTCCCGGAAACTTCGTGAACTTACTATCATACAGAAAAACCAAATCTCCACTCTAAAAGGTGTGTTGTTCAATATGGTGATCATTCCATGCCTTTTCACGATCCTTATGCACCTACTAATGAAAACCCTCCAAGAAGCAATCTTCCTCCAACTCAACTATCTGCGTGAGGCATTCTTCCATGCTATCTCAATTGGCCATGTCTATAACTGCAAAAATTCACAAACTTGGCACGATGTACTCCATCAGCATCACATCTTCTTGTCCATAAACCAGTCTAAATGGTGTTTGTCTAGTCAACTTTTTGTAGGTGGCTCTATATGCCCATAGAACAACTAGTATGTGCACATCCCAATCATTTTGTTTTTCATTACAAATCGTTGTTAAGGAATTCCCTAGAATATTTTTAAAGGTTTCCACTATTTTATTTTCTTGAGGGTGATACGACATACTCTTTTGGTGATACATTTGTAACTCTTCAAGCAAGGCTACAATTGTTTCATTCAAGAAATGTGAACCACTATCACTTATCAAAATTTTAGGGAAACCAAACTGAGACGAAATGTATTCAAAAATGAACTTTACATTTGTAGCTGTGCTACAATCCTTCACGGGCTACGCCTCAACCCACCTGGTCAGATATTCTTTTGTTTTAATAATGTATATTTCTTCGGTCTTCTTTCCTAGTGGCTGGATTGGTCCCATGAAATATATTGCCCACTTACCCAATGCTTGTAATTTCACCTATAGGTTTAAGGGAAACTCATCGCTTCACGACGGTCTCCCCGTTCTCTGACAAACATTACTTTCCTTGCAATACTCCTTGGAATCCTTATGC
The DNA here is from genome assembly GCA_000404065.3 of Pinus taeda. Classification (NCBI taxonomy): domain Eukaryota; kingdom Viridiplantae; phylum Streptophyta; class Pinopsida; order Pinales; family Pinaceae; genus Pinus; species Pinus taeda. The sequence goes on along the minus strand of APFE031737829.1, from coordinate 15,348 downwards.
ATAGTTGGCCACCATAGTCCTTCTTGTAGGATTTTCTATGCAGTTCCTCTTCTTGCATAATTTCCTCCTGCAACTTATCCATGCACTTCAGCGAGAATACTTTGTCTTTCATAATCTGGGACATACCTACGTAGCGCTTCATCCGATCCGATTTTATATGTGTCCTGCAATAACAGAAAAATATGTAGTCCTAACCACCACTTATTTCTTCTGCTACGTTGTATACCCTTAAGGAGTTGTACTCGTAGAAAAGAACTGAATTATGTCTGGAAAGTGTTCATCTGTGACGTGCACAACGAAGAGCTACACATCAGGAAGTCCTTCCTCTAGATTTGTAGGTTCATCACTATTCTCAATTCGTGAGAGGTGATCTGGTCCAGCATTTTATCGTCCTCTCTTCATAAGTACTTCAAAGTCATATTATTGGAAGAGCAACAACCATCTACAAATTCCCCCCCCCCTCCCAACACAGGCTTGTTTACCAGGTACTTCGAAGAAGAATGGTTTGTGTACATTCTGAAGTGCGCACCCAACAAATAATGCCTGAACTTCTGGAGCGCATACACCATTGATAATCTTCACGCTCTGTGGTTGATTAATTCTTTTCCACTTTAGATAACTTTTTGCACGCAAACGCTATTGGGTGGTCAATATCACCGGCGCCTGGTTGGGTTAACAGAACTCCTAATGCTATGCAGGATACATCTACATGTACGTCGAATTCCTTCTTCTAATCAGGGAACACTAGAATAGCCCTATGATTATTTTTCCTTCAAGACATCCAAACTCTTCTGGAAATCATCATCCCAGCAAAACGTCGCATCCTTCTTCAGCAATGTCTCCATTGGCACAGTGATCTGTGCATATTCTTTGATGAATTTCATATAATATCCTTTATGGCACGGCAACACACGCAAATGTTTGATATTCCTCAGAGGTTCCAAATTGATAATTACTGTGATTTTGGGAGGATCTACCATCAACCCATGCTTACAAACAATAGGGCCCAGAAGTATCCCATATGGTACGCATAAGATGCACTTCATCAGATTAAGAGATATCTGATACTCTCGACAAGTATCCAGCATGAGGCAAAGACAAGAAACATGTTTGTTTACTAACCCAAACATTGTCCAATCATCAAAGTAAACCTCCAAAAAATTATGAATAAATTCTTTGAAAGTTGTGACTACCACCCTAGAGAATATTGTAGGGGTGTTCTTAAGTCCAAAGGGCATAACTGTATACAGAAAACAACCCCATTCAACAGTGAAGGTGGTCTTACACCGATCCTTTGGCACAATTTTGATCTGATGATACCCTGAGAACCCATCAGTGAACAAATAGGCTTTTTGGCGTCCAACATTTTCCAACACTTCGTTTTTGAATGGTGTAGGAAATGGGTCATCGACACAAGCATCATTTAGCTTTCTTAGATCTACACAGATTCGAATTTTTCTCTTTGTCTTCTTTTCCTAAACCACCATAGGACTAACCCAGTATGATTCCTCGACAGGTTTAATAATCCCAACTGCCAGCATCTTATCCAATTCTTCGTGCACTTTTTCCTTGTACTTAGGATTCAACCAGTATGGGTGTTGATTCAGTAGCTTTGCATCTGGCTTCAGAGTGATCTTCATGATGCTTAGATTAGCTAATATCCCCTTGAGATCCGAGAATTTGGTGGGAAATAAGTCTTGATATTCCCACAATAACTCTACGACTTTGTCCATTGTGTCCTTGTCCCAATAATCACCTATGTTTGCAAACTTTGGTTGCGCTTCCAACCCAATATTCACCTTCTTGGTCTTCAGGGGCTTTGATATATCAGGGACTTTCGTCTTAGGCCCTGCCACTTCACGTTATCCTTCTAAATTAGTCAAACACACCTTTTTGACTGTTGTTCCAAACTAAAGTGAACTATTGTGATGAGGCCGCCTAGTTAGTGCTTCCAACAACCACTTGTCAACCCACTCATTCACCCTCAACAAGCCTCCTACAGTTGTGACATAGTCTCCCTTCCATGCTATTGTCACACTGTGGAATATAGGGCTAAAACCAACCCCTATACTCACCCAACAACCCACTATTTGGGGCTCGTCCTACTTGCAATACTCTAGTCTCCGCAAAATAATTCCACTCTTCTATTGGAAGGTTTGGTGTGGAGGGTCCATAATATCCAAGAGTCATGTACTTTACTATTGAGGAATAACCAATAGTCTGCATCATGGACATAAACATTGAGAAGGAAGAGTGGCCTATGAGCAATGTCAAAACCATGGTGGCCAATGGATAGGTTCCTTCAAGGAACTATGATGGATTGTTCAATAACAATTACATTTCTCATAGAAAAATTATTATGAAGTCAAGATGATCCTGGCAGTGGTGATGCATGCATAATGGATTGTTGATGTTGTTGGATTTTATTATGGGGAATAAATAGAAGAAATAATATATTATTAAGGGATTCAATAGAGAGTTTGTAGACCCTAGTACAAGGAAGAGAACTATTAAAAAAGTAGACATTTAGGAAAATTAATAGAATATTATGGTTCTAAACAAGGTAATATTTTTTTAAGGTTATTGTATTAGAGTAGAAAATGAATCACACATTATAATTTTATTATTTTCACATTGTATAAAATCTCTCATAAAGACCCTAAAATTCAGTAAAAAGACAAGCAAGTCATTTCAAACATATGCTTTATCACCTTATTTTTTTGTAAAATAATTATATGTTTGAGCATCTTATATCTAATTGATACTTGATATACTAAGCTTTTTCTTCAAGTTATTATCACAAATTATTAATTCAAAACAACATATTTAACATACAAAATATATAAATTAAACAAAATGATATCAATTCCATAACTTAAATAATTACATATTTTAAAAAAATAAATACATAAAAAAAATTAAAAATTTAAAAATCAAACTTAAAAAATCTATTAATACTTAGATACTTTAAAGAAATAAAATATTTAAAAAAAACTATATTTATTCTAATATAAAATTTAATTAATTTTTAAAAAAATTAAATAATTAATACACTCAACATTTAACCATAATTAATATTACTTTCTTTATATTTACTTTCATATTATTTTATATTTACTTTCAAGATGTTAACTTCATCTTTTCTCTGTAGATGACCAAAATCCAATAAAAACTTTAAATGCTTTCATCATTATTATTAATGTTAAGAATATTACTTGTCATTTTTAATTATCAGTTTAAATTATTGATATAGAAATAAAAAATTATAATAAAATAAATATTTTAATTATTTTTTCCTGAATATAAACCATTAATTAAAAAACCATTATAAAATATTATATTTAAAATAAATAAATCAATAACAAAATGAATGAATAAAATAGTGGCATGAGTAATGACCCATATGTTCAAAATAACCCAAACCCTATAGTTTTAATATGCCTGAAGTTCAAAGTTATTCACAAAATATTATTTTTTGAGTATTTATTCGAAGTGTAAAAAAAATTGATAACAAATTTTTAAATGATATTGAGTTTTTGTTAACATGATAGGTTAGAAACCAGGAGTTGAGTTTTTGTTAATAGGATAGGTTAGAAATTAAGAGCAATAGTTAAGAGATATTAAAAATATTTAATCATGTGATAATTAGGATTATTCCATAGTGAGCTTAACAACTGTGTAGAACAATATCACATATTGATAACTAAAATTTATAAAATTATAAATAAAATTAAAATAAAATAAAATAATATATATATTTTTTTAATTTAATTTTATTTATAATAATTAATATATTAATTATATATTTTTTCTTTGAAATTGAGGGATGGCATATTAATAATAATTTTGATAATATTTATTTGATTCAAGTTTTTAAAAATCTGTGTAATTTGATTAAAATTAATTAAAAATGGTAGTTTGTGAGTTAGATTACTACTCATTTTATTTACTAAAAATTTTATTATCTATCTTTTTAATACTAATTATAATTATACTTAATTGCCTTTTTTCATAACATTTTTCTTGGTTAATTTTAACACAATCTCGCAAAGATTTTTAAAAACTTAAGTTATTTATGTAGAATTAGAATGCCCAATTTTTTTTTCAAAATACTAAATCTATTTATAGATTCAAAAGTATATTTAAAATAACAAAAAAATCACATTCTTACTTGAAATTGTCTATAAATTAAACTATAATTAATAATCAATCTTATTTATTAACAACTCAATTATTATTAAAAATAATAATTTTAATTTAAAATACATGTATTTTATTTATAAAAACATATATATACATACTATTATATGATATATAATAGTATGCCCAATGACCTGTATATAATTATATATACAAGTCGTTGGGCAGTTCCTAAAACACCATGGATGGAAAGGATCTTCCATAGATGTGAGAATAGGAACATCGAGGATGAAAACCACTTCCTCTTAGAGTGTCCCGCATACAACCACATTAGATCTTAGTTTCACAATCCTTGTTCAACCACATTAGATCTCAGTTTCACAATCCTTGTTACAACACTGACCTTCCTAGCCTTTTACAATGTCAAAATTATAGTGAGCTTGGGAGGCTTCTCTCCAAGCTTTTTGAGCATAGGAATAAAATCTTAAATCAAAATAAATAGTTTGTTTCTTTAGGTCCGATAGACCAATGTTTGATCTCGGTGGACTTTAACCATCATCCTTATCACTACATACATTTTATTTTATTTGATAAAACAATGTTATTATTTTTTTAAATTATAATTAAATCAAACCTAAAAAAAACTATCCAATCCGCATGTGTTCGATACATCAGAAATATATAAATTATCATTGTGTGATACATCGAAAATACATTTAATATTCATAGCCTATGCAATCCACATTGAAGTGTATGGCAAAGAGGAAATATATAATTCGCCAAAGTGTGCACTATATAGGGAATACATGAATCATCTGTATCTGATTATGAGAATTGTGCAGCCAGGGTTTTTTTCAGAGAGAAAAAATCTATAATATCCTTATATTGAGCCAATATAAAAAGGTACATATGAGTCAGCATATTGATTGATATCATCGTCAAAGCATAAAAGGTGCTGGAATATTTCACAGCATATATGCAATCAACAGATATGTAAATAGCTAAATACATAAAAACATAATGACTGTCTATCTATATGATGGAGCATATACAACTACAAATATAAAAAGTCCTTTTATATTGTGAGGAGAAAGAATACAAAATCACCAATGTAATGTCCACAGCTCCTATAACAGCAGATCTCTTTTCCATGCTTTGGTGAATCTTGGTCCAATGCATATTCGCAGTTATTAAGGATAAACAAGAAGCTAGCCCATTTCACAAGAACTAGACATTGAAAATCACTATATACCCATAACTCTTGCTATTGCGATGCAGACTACAATGTAAAGTAACTCTAAAATAATAATTGCACAAAACACAAAAATATGAGCTTCGCACGCCTAAAATGAGGTTTTCTTCTGATTTGCCGATAATGAGGCATGCTTCTCATTTGCCAAAAATGAGCCATCTTTCTGATTTGTAAATATAATTTCAAATCAAAGCAATCCGTTGCCAATGCAATAGAAATGGCTACCAATATCACAATAATTCTACCTGCGGAGACAAAAACATGATACCATTTGTGAGCGCCTCCCTCCTTTACAACCAACACCATCCAACAATTACAGCAAATGCAGACCAAACAAGACCATGAAGAAACGGTCTAAAGAGCAGCACTGGTATACATCGGCGTTATGAGCATTAGACATCACGTGGGCTCTGGTTAGAAAATTATGGGGAAAATTAAACCAAAAACCTTCTGAAGAATGATAAGTTTCAACTGACCGTATGGCGACCGTACTACTGAAGAAACCATCCACTTTGAGCACGAAAGTTAGTAGCAAATTGATTAATGATATTATAAGATATGGCACTATTGTTAAAGCATTTTCCATTCTTGTTCTTGTATTTTACGAGGGCAAAAGAAGTGTTGGTTTCACCTTCTCTCAATACAATTCCTCTGAATTCTCTTTTCTCCTCCTACTTGAAGCAACTGATCAATTGGTTTTGTTCACTCGTCTTCATTAGATGGACGCAGTGGAATGCAGATGCAAGCGCTCACTTTAGGAATGGAATCAAGCTGATCAAGTATTTCACAGATCGCAACAGGGGATTCCAAATGGGGTCTCCCTCTCTCAATATATCATTCTTCACATGCAACAGCCCGTTGTTGCATCCATGGCAGCTCTTACTCAGGCACAGAGATGGGATTAGACACCGGGAATCAGGGAATCATTTCAGTGTTCCCGGCATCCCACGAGCAGGCATCAGCGTGATGTCTTCAATTGTATTCTCTAATAGGGAGATCGTTTTTCATTTCAATTTAAAAAATTTAGGCGGCACTGCCGACCCTACCCGCATTTCATTTTAATTCAAAATTTTGCGCGGGACTATTTGAAATCCTGAACGCGGAGGTTTCATTGAAAGTGCATAGGTATACAGTCCATTTGCATTAACTACATCCACTTGCATTAAGTACATCCAACTGTCTAAGTCAGAGCGGAGGACCTGTTAGAGAGGGAGCAGCAGACCTGGAGGCAGGCAGTAACGCATCGCCGGATTACGGTCGCGGTGAGGTCAAGCTCGGGTAGGAAGGCATCACCGGAGCTGGGTGATGATGCATGCATGAATGCATAAACATGGTATGCGATGAGGTCAAATTCCTGTCAGGGGTGTAAGGACTATAGCATTAACTATGCTATAGTCGCACAAATAGGACTCCCCTCCTACCAGGGGCGAGGAAACTAAGAGAAATGTCACATCAATAGGGAACTCATAGAAATGTCACATCAATAGGGAAATGAGAAAAATCTTTAGCCTGATTCCTAAAAAGTCGCATTAAACACTACTCCATATTAATTTAGTAAAACATGGATTTATAATTAATTATTATTTAATTTAATATGATATATTATATTCAAATAAAATATTTTTTTAAAAATAATATTAATTTATTTTTTTTTTAAAAATATATAAATTTTAATTTTTTATTTTTTTAAAATTCAGCTGTTAATTTTTTTTTATACAATATAATTAAATATATGGTCATAATGATATCTTCACTACTAGTATAATAATTAAACTATGATTATTTCATTAAAGAAAATTAAATATATAGCATTTTTTGTATATATATGATGATATTTTAAAAATTGTTATTAATCTTAAAAAATTATTATTTAACTATTAATTAATGATAACAAAAGTTATGTAATACTAATCATAAACAAATATTTATTGTTTAAATAAAATAATTTATATTAACTGCACATATTGAAAGACTTTGTGTTAATGGGTATATTTATTATTTAAAAATTATTAATAACAAAAAAATTCTGTGGATATAATAAATATTCAAAAATTATTATGAAATAAACTTCAACATATTGTTTTATTTAATCTAATGAAAAATTAGAATAAAATTACTATTACAACCATTTTATAGTAAATTATTGTGTTTTGAAACACACAATCCATTATCTAATTCAAATAATAAAAAAAATTATTTCATATGATAAATTTATCTATCTTATTCTTATATATAGATATATTATATATAATCTGATCCCTTTTTACATTTCACAATATAAATTTATAGATTTTTAAATCATGAATTGAATTCCAAACATTTTCATCCATTCCAATCTTATGGTACAAAGCCAAATACCCAGACCTAACTAGAGTGGATCCAGATACTTCCATGGTCCTCATGGTAAAATTTTAAATGCTTTTTATTTTCACGTGCAGCCAAATTAAGTTAGTTGTTTGAGTTTTCTTTTCCGAATTTGGAATTAGGTTAAGAGGGGTTAAGTTAGTTGTTTGATCTCTTTTATTTTCTGTATATCAAATTTTAAAATATTTTTTAAATTTATGATTTATGGATGATTAATAAATTTAAGTTAATTTGAAAATATTTTTAGGTATGATGGCCCATAACAATTAAATAAAAATAAATAGAATTTAAAGGTGGAAATAAAAATAAATAGAATTTAAAGGTGGATTTGAACCATATTTTTGAAATTGAATTTGAATTAGATATTGGAAAAATTGAAAAATATATTGAATTATAATATCAAATCTGAATTTTATTTGAATATTAAAAAAATGTGTAAAATTCAATACTAAGAAGATATATCTTGCAAATAGTCAAACATAACATATTATGTTTCCAAAATTTAAAAAGTAAATAAATGAACAATCATTATATTCAAAACTTCAAAGAAAATTCATTAAATTTGAAACTCATTAAATCTTTTCTTCATACTAGTATTCCTGTTTATTTATCTCCAACATTGACCTCTCTTTTCTAAGATGTTATAGACCTTTTCTATTAAAGATGGTCGAAAAATAATGATGGAAAAAGTGCATCAAATTTATTGGTAGTGTAGATTGAGAAGAAATATAAAAGTAAAATCTAATTATATGAATAACAAAAGCTCAAACTTGAATTCAATGTAGATAGTGAGATAATAGATATTAAAAATAGGTTTCAAATGATCTACACATACACAAATGACAAAAACATTGAGGTCATATAGCAAATAACAGTGTTATTTTAATTTCAACTTGATACAGGTGAATTTCAAAGTCTATGCTCTATCAAATCCAAACTTAAAACTCCTTCCCACCCATCCCTATTGGATCCAAATTTATTCAATAATAAATGTTAATGGATTAACCTTTGTGGTGGACCATGACAATGAACCTCTTTGATTGAATTCCACAAGAATATTCCTCTTTTTGCAATGAACATCAATTTTGATAATCATCCAAAATAATTAAGAAAATACAAGAAATGGAGGGTGTCAAGAGGGACATTGTAGCACCTCAATGTTGTAAATATTTAATTTTACTATCAGTGACTTGTTTACCATGAGAAACTCCAGTAATTGTGGTTAGCAAAAACTAAATAAACTCTAAATGTTAAAGTTTATTATTATTATTTAATTAATTAATTAATTAATTAATAGGAATTGTATCAAATCTTGAATTCCTGAGAAAGAGATCAATTAATTAATAAGAATTGTGTCGAGTCTTGAATTCTTAGGAAAAGGATCCAAAAACAAATTCTGCAAACTCTGAGATAGTTATGACAGTTATCATTCTCTCTTCTTTCCCTAGACATAAAAGATCTCACTATGAAAGACAAGGGGTTCTTTTAGAGAGAATACCTAAACAGGAAGCTAGGAAGGTATGGCGGGAAAGTGCATAAGGAGTATTTCTTGAGCTGGACCTTAGCCAATGGAAAACTTTGACACAAACTGGAGTTTGTGAGTTCTAGGTTGGGTTGAACCTTAATGCATGTGAACTAACCCTGAGTGGTCTTTTCAAATCACTGTTCTGGAAGGTTAAGAGCTCGGGGGGGAGAGGTAGACGTGATTTCCATTCTCGTGGAAGGGTCTAGTGATATTTTCCTGGTTCAATTCTAGACGAGAATTGGGTGGAACAAATAAGTGTCTATATTCTCCTTCAAAACAGTTATCAATGAATGAAAAGATTGTACAATTGTTATTGTAATATTGTAGGTAACTATTGTAAATGATACTTGATACTGTGTATTTGGAAAAGAAAATTAGGTTTTGTGCTACTATGTATCTAGAAAAGAACATTAAGTATTGTGTTATTGTGCATGTGAAATATCATGGAACTAGTAATGTATTGGAATGATGTGTTAATAATTTTCGAATAATGTTATAAACCTCTTAAAATTAAAGAATGGGCCCTCCTCGGAATTCTAGAGTGGAAAGACTACCTTTTGAGCTCAAGTTGGATTACCTATCAAAGAAGTAATTATGGAACTAGAAATAACATATGGGCCAATCGAAAGTTGAATAGACAGTAGAATAGGGTAACCCCCTCCACTATGTTGATGTTAGCATAAATTATTAACATGAACTTTAATAATAATGATTGGTATTGAACGCAGGTTCATGGCTTTGTTTAGGTTCCACCTGGTAACCCGGGGTTTAGTGTGGAACTGTCTAGAGGTGAACGTGCCAAAGTCAGGGTAGGATACCTCATAGGTAGAGAGTAAGTCCAAAGTGGGAAGGGTCCTGCTCTTTGTCAGGTACCGTAAGTGTGTTACCAAACATCAAAAATAAAAAACAATACCATTGAAAGAAAACTCAAGGTTATATATTTCGCAGGATGAATTTGTAGCTAAATATGTAGCAGCGTAACCATAACTGTAAAAAAGAAAGAAAGAACAAATAAGACAAGAAAATTCACAAGAGCACTACGGTAAGCATCATTTATTCTACAGTCACATTATAGTCATACAACAGAAGAATTATCTTCAAATTACTACCAAGAATGACAATAAATTTCATAAGTGTCAATAATTGAAAGAAAACAAACTACAGAGAACAATTTCGTGAGCAACCCTATTAAAACAAGGGTATGTTACTACAAGGACCATGTAAAAAAAGGTATCCATGGACCACTGACCATGTACAGTATACAATATGAAAATAAAATTGGAATTCAAGGGGAAGAAAACCTCTGGCACTTACATTAAAAAAAAAAGCAAGCCTATGTCCCAAGCGAAGAAATTAAACAACAAGAGTCTTAACATTACATAAACTTAAACTATTCATGACTTTCATGAAACCACAACCTTTATAACATATTATAGGTGCAAACATTTAAAAACCCCATGCAGTGCAACGAAAAAGGAGAAGGCCTCTCGGAAAATGGGTACGATAGTAATTGGAACCTGGAACCATTGTATAGTGGTTGAGGGATCCTTCCTTGAACTTGGCCATCAGCCCACGAAAGGATGTGAAGAATAAGGTAACCATAAACCTTACCTGTAAACAACGGAAGAGGAAATTAGACGAGCCACAAAGTAACCCTTTCATAAGTAATAAACTTATAAACATTAAGGTTTATACTGGAAGGAGTTGCCAAGAAATTTAGGTGTGAGCACCCAAACCTGAAATGAGAAAAATATTGAACTCTCATTATCTAACCATATTATATATTTTCATTGTTATTCAAATGAAAAATCTGGTAGCGGGGTTATGCCCAGTTCCTTTGGTCCACCTTAGGAAACCTAGTCATTGAGGAGGAAGTTTTGGAACACAACTTCTATCTGCACCAAACTTAATATAGTCAATATACTGATAGAGGGGTTTCTAGTGAGAAGTAGGAACTGAAAACATGAAGGGAAAAGTTTACGTTGTCATGGGGCATGTTCAAATCCTAACATCTGGAGGAATGTCAAGGTTTCATTCAATCCTCTCCATTCTCTAGTCGAAGATACCCATAAGATTTTTGTGCTAGTCCAAGATAGTTTATCCCAGTAAAAAGTTCATCTTCCAGTAAAGGTCTACAATCTGCATGTATTGGCTGAACCATCCCATTTTGTGCCCCCTGGGATTCAATACTCCTATTCAGATAGAATATCAGGGTTTAAGAGATTAGTGCTATGAGAGGATGATTTTCCCTCAGATTGGGAGAGTTCTTCCTAAACATTTGCTGGTGTAATGTCCAAGTAGTGAGATGAAAATCCTTCTAGTTTATGTCGCATGTGAGTATGGCCTCTGTGGGCCCACTCTTAGTAATAATTATCTTCCCTTCTAACTCAATCCAATTGGCATGCCATGGGGATCATACCCACAGGTAGATAGAATTTAGAAATAGTCCAAGCTTGGCCCGGGATATGAGAGGTGCAACAGTGTTGCCCCAAGAAATCAATGCCTAGAAGAAAACTTCTTTGGGGGAATGTTGAGGTGTCATTCAATCCTCTCCATTCCCTGTTCCAGGATGCCCATACAGTTTTCGTGCCAGTCCAAGATAGTTTATCCCAGTAAAAATTGCATCTTCTAGTAAAGGTCTACATTCTACATGTATTGGTTGAACTGTCCCATTGTGTGTCCTGTATCTTGGATCCAATAAGCCCATTCAGTCAAAATCTCAGTGTTTGAGAGATTAGTGTTATGAGAGGATGCTTCTCCCTATGATTAGGAGAGTTCTTCCTAAACATTGGCTGGTGTAAACTTCCAGTAGTGAGATGAAAATCTTTCTAGCCTATGGTGCAAGCCAGTATGGCCTATGTGGGCCCACTCTTGGTAATGTTCATCTCCATTCTAACTCAATCCCATTTTCATGGAATGGGGATTAGACCCATGGGTAGATAGAATTTAGAAATAGTCCAAGCTCAACCTAGGATATGAGAGGTGCAATGGTGTTTCCCTAAGAAATCACTGCACAGGAGAAAACTGCACTAGAGGAATGTCAAGGTGTCATTCAATCCTCTCCATTCTCTGGTCTAGGATGCCCATACAGTTTTTGTACCAGTCCAAGATAGTCTACCCCATTAAAAGATTCATCTTCCAGTATAGGTCTACAGTCTACATGTATTGGCTGAACCATCCCATTGTGTGACGTATACCTAGAATCCAATAATCTCATTCAGTCAGAATCTTAGTGTTTGAGAGAGTAGTTCTATGAGAGAATGCTTCTCCCATATTGGGAGATTCCTTCCTAAACATTGGTTGGTGTAATATCCTAATAGTGAGATGAAAATCCTTCTAGCCTATATTGCATATGAGTATGGCCTCTATGGGCCCACTCTTGGTAATAATCAACTCCCCTTAGAACTCAATCCCATTGGGATGGCACAGGGATTAGACTCACTGGTAGATAAAATTTAGAAATATTCCAAGCTCGACCTAGTTCAAAGAGGGTGGAAGGAAGGAACATAAATATTGAATTGAAACCAAGTAGAATGGATTAATACATAACACAAATTTTTACTAGATGTGGAATTGGAAAGTCATACCTAGAATAAAATGGAAATGAGAGTGAAAACGGAAAAAGAAATGACCACCAACCTCGCTCGAGCGCCACATAGAGCACCCTATAAATTTTCCAAATTAACTACAATAGTAGAAAGTGGAGGATAGACACATTAATACTAGATAACTCTCGAAGCCACAATGTTTAGTGGAGAGAACTAGTTACAGTTTGATGAAGACCTAGTTGGGTAGTTAGCACCTATTCATTGCAAGAACCTTCATCAATGTTATATACTCCTTACTCAGTCACCCTTGTCACCAATGCGACTAGCTCCTACTCCACCACCCGCTTCCCTCTATTTGCAACCAGAGATCCAAAATTCATTCGTTAAGGATTTAACATCCTAGATAGAGTGATAACAACCTTTATCATCACACGAATAAATTGATCTCTCTCTCTAGCCACAGTAAGTCGTCAACTCCTTCCCATTAGAATTAATAGCTTTTGCACCACGTCCATCATCCTATTACTTTGGTTGAATTTAACTTCATCTTGGGTAGTTTGCCACATCCTTGGACTCATTTTCTAGGTGGGACGATGACATGCCACCCCCTCCCTCATTAGCGAACCCATCCAGGGAAATTAATTATAGTTATATTTATTTAATTAATTACATATTAATATGATTGACTTAAGATAAAAAAAACAATTATAATAATTATATTTCATCCATTCATTAAAATAAATAAATTATTTCATTTATGTATTTTTTTTTTAAGGAGTAATTGTTAATTCAACTCTATTGAAATATTTATCATTATTAATTGTTTTTCATTATGTGTTGAAGAAAATAATGTTGAATGCCCATTTTAGTCTAAAGAATAAAAGGAGTGAATAAAAACTCTCAAAGGCCATCTCTCTTCTTTTTCGATACATATCATTTAGAATATATTAAGATGTGCATATATAAAAGTTATGTGACTTTCATATATGCACATCTTTCATATATGCGCATGTCTTTCATATATTCACAACTTTAGTATATGCACATATATTTTGTATATGCATTTTTTCCATATATGAACATATCTTTTGTATATGCACATATCTGGAAGTCATGCATATATAGAATATATGCGTATATACAGAAATTACACATATACGGAAGATAAGAGCATATACAAAAGATGTGCATATACGGAAGATATTCACATATATGGAAGACATACGCATATAAAAAAGATGTGCATATCTGGAGACTATCATATATGCATATTACATAAGTTGTGCATAGATTTTGTATATGCGCAACTTATGTATATATGTGAAACTTCTGTATATGTGCATATATGGAAGAAATGTGCATCTTCTGATATGTTCAGCTTTTGTATATGTGCATCTGTTGTATATGTGTAACTTCCATATATGTTTATATACAAAATATATGCATAACATAAACCTATGTATATTTACAATCACCGTATATGCACAACTTCCATATATGCGCATATTTTTTTATATGTACAAATTTTGTATACGTGCATATACAAAAGTTGTGCATATACAGAAGAAATGCGAAATAGAATATGCATATATATAGAAGTTGTGTGAAATATATATGTGCAACTTTTGATAAGTATAAATTTGATATATGCACATATCTTTCATATATGTTCATCTATCGTATATGTACAACTTCCATATATGCGCATATATTAAGCTGCACATACTCCATATATGTACAACTTTTGTATATGTGGATATATTTCATATATGCATTATAAGGAAGTTGCGCACATGTAGAGGATATCATATATGCATGAAGTGCATTAGGTGTAAAAGTTTATGTGATATTGTGTCATTCTAACTAAAATATTTGAAACTAAATTAATTGATTGAATATATGCAAGTTATTAAAAATCACATTTCAAATTGTAGTTTATCTTTCCCTTATTTTGACTTGCAACCACATTTCCTTTTCTTATTGACCAGGCTCAAGAAACTATGCTTTCTCTTGATAGTGATCTTGGATGAAGTCATAGTATTGAAAAACATTATGTTGTATTCTTGACGTGCTTTTCCTATCAAGTTGTTCAATGCATATGCCTGTCCCAAAATTTCTAGGTATTATGGATCTCAATTTCTCATGATTTGATGAGTTAACACGTTTCATCTTAATTCCGCGGAAGCGTATATGCATATATAAAGAAGTTTCTCATATAAAAAATATTTTATATATGTGCATATACAAAAATTGTACATATACGGAATCTACACATATAAGCTTTTGTATATCCACAAATTTTGTATATGTGCATATCTTCTGTATATGTGCATATTTGATATTTACGCATACCTTTCGTATATGTGTAACTTCTGTATATGCACATCTACAAAAGTGCATATACATAATTTGTGCACATATTGCAAAAGTCACGCACAACTTATGTATATGCACAACTTCTATATGTGTATATATGGAAGATATGCACAAATATGAAATTTGCACATAT
Source organism: Pinus taeda (assembly GCA_000404065.3). Lineage (NCBI taxonomy): Eukaryota > Viridiplantae > Streptophyta > Pinopsida > Pinales > Pinaceae > Pinus > Pinus taeda. The sequence goes on along the minus strand of APFE031737829.1, from coordinate 10 downwards.
ACAAAAGATG
>APFE031737828.1:769-11654 GCA_000404065.3 Pinus taeda | reverse complement strand
AAAAAAAAAAAAAAAAGCTCTGATGGAATCCTCATCGTATGGTTCACTAATCTAGAGAGGAAGCAAGTGTTTCAACAAGAGCTCCATCTTATGGAATCCATGAGATAATGGTGTGATGACATGAAGCAGATCAAGGGATTGAAGATCTCTTCAATCAAGGAAGCTGCTGGAAGAAGCCTAGATGACCTAAAGGTAAAATGAGGTATGTATGCTTTTATTTAATATTATAATGTCATGTCATATGGTTGCAGGTAACAATGGATCATTACTTCTATCTTGAGAAGCATGATCAAGAGAAAAATGATCTTCTCTTCTGAAAGAATGTAGGAAGGCATAAGTCACACTAGATAAAATCAACATAATATGTCCTCATATGAAGTATGAGGTAGTTGACTAAGAAACTTTGATTAAAAGCTCCGAGAAATGAAATGTGTGAGGAAGGAAGAGATCATAAAAAATGCAATCATGATGAAGGCAATCAACATCCAAAAGACCAAGAAGATTTGACTAGGAAATCTCCCAGAAAGATATAAAGACTCTGATGAAAGTCTGAAAAAGATGAAGACCCTTGACAATGGATATCCTTGGGAGATATGTCAATAAGTGTGCAAGATGCTGATACCTACAAGAAGATGTCACGATGAAGAGCCATCTCGTAAGGTATGATTTATTTTAATATGATGTTTTGATTTCTTGAATAATATCTGGATGAGTTCATGTAGGGCTACTAGAACAAGACTTGTAAGTACAAGTACAACCAACATTCATGCGATGGATGGAAACTCCTGAAAGAAGCATGGAGAGAAAAGAGGTAGCCATATGAAGAAAGTTCCAAATGTATGCCAAGAAGGCCACTTTCCATGAAGAAAGGAATGGCATGACGGAATAAGAAGGAAAGTGATCGATGGTTGTTGCCCTACAAGGAAGAAGCTCAACTAAATTTCATGACATCAAGGAGAGAAGTTGATCAAGCAGCTGAAGAATCCATGAAGAAGAAGCTGCTGATGTATAAAAGAGTCCCTAGCTAAGAGGGAGCTCTAACAGGTCCCTGGTCAATAGGGAGTTTGAATTAGATCACCACTGATTACAAAGGAGTGACAATTGTGTTTTTCCACTTCATGTGTCATGCACTAGACCGGGACTAATAGCCATAAGTCTAGATGAAGGCCATGAATGGAAATGTAGACACATGATAGACACAACATTCTTGTCTTCACTTGAGAAGAAAGAATGGGAGGATTGGGTAATCATCAGGCGTCCAATACTCTTTGAGGATGTGTAGGGCATCCAAGATAAGAGTAGGCAAGAGGACCGATATTCTTTGAGGGTTGGGAACCCAAGATAAGAATAGTCCTAGAAGGTCATAGTCAGTGAACACCTGGGTGGGTATGTACCTTGAGAGACAATGATGAAGGTGTCTATAAATCATTGGTCTCACCAGCATTATAGCTCATGGTCTCATGGAGAGATGGAGCTGTTAGCCAAGGCCTTGCGCTACGACAATGTTGATTGATATGATGCTATACAGATGGGATTACCAATCCGATTCTTCTTATGAGAAATTCTTCAGATTGAGAATAACCAAGTACCATTATAAATACCTCCCTAGTTAAGAGGGAGTGTTGAAGAATGTGTAACTAGGTTTGGTATTTACAAATGTAACTTTGATCTTTGTACTTGTCAAGAAAAAGAAATATTATTTTTGTAAATTATAAGAATGAGTTTCTTGCTCATTCTATAGGTCTAGGAAAGTCAAAGAGTCAAAGACATGTAAAGAGCTATTCTTGAGCATATGTGTAAATATATATACTAGTCTAAAAGGCCCTCCAAGACAAGCACAATCCTCCAAAGACAAGCACGAAGAAGTCTGCCAACAAAACAATAAGAATGACAGTCATGTCGGCCTGAAGATAAATATAAATGACAAGTCAACTCACAAAGGAGACACAACACTTTCGGTGGACATGTCAGCTCAAATACAGGGACAAACTATTATATAAAGGAGCCTGCACCCTCACATTTGGAAAGTGACATCCTTGCATTCCTCTCTGAAATCACGGTCAAGTTCAGGGTTACAGAAGTCTCGGATAAAGGTGCAGGACAATGTTTCGGTTAGGAGAAGGATCCTTCTAGTTTTTCGGATAAGGATGACTGCTGTACATACTACACACTCACATACTCTCACAGTTTCAGATAAGGATGACTGTTGTACACACTCACATACTCTCACAGTTTCGGATAAGGATGACTGCTGTACATACATAGTTACATTCTCGATCAAGGTGTAGTCACGATCCTAACATGGTCATGATCTCGGTAAAGGCTACGATAAGATAGTCATGATCTCGGTGGATCAAAAGGCAGCTCTCCAATACATATCTCAACATGGAAGATCTAGTTGATGAAGACTTCGGTGAAGGGACAACAAAGATGTTGCAACAGTAATGAAGTGATGCAGTAGTGATGGCCTCGATGGTGCAACAATGAAAATGATCTCAACAGTGACAAAGAAGACGATTGGTGTCTTGGCCTTGGAGTGGCCTAGGAGGTTAAGGATCATGGTCTTGGTATTCGTCAAGTAGAATCTGTATAAGAATAATTTTGTGCGGGTTTTCCTCTCCAAGAGGGAGAGGTCTTGGTCCTGGCAGAAAGCCAACACCTTGTGTTCTTGTCTCTTCCATTTTGGTAACTGTTTGATGAAGTAAGAAATGCACACACTAATTATATCAAGATAAGATTGTGCTAATAAGCAAAAAGTTAAAATACCTCAGAAATAGTTATCATGCTAAGAAGAATCACAGTAACCACATTTGCCCTAAATTCTTCAACACGCTGACCTAGAAGAAACTCTCCTTCGCTGACCCAGAAGAAACTCTTCTTTGTTATGCCCAGAAGAATCCTTCCTTTGTTATCCCTTCTTTGCACTTTTGCTTGGAGCCTCTTCTCTGCGCTTTACTTGACCTCTTCTTCATACTTCTGCTTGACCGAATGCTTGTTGAGTTACTTGCCTCTAAGTGAGGCCGAGTGTGGCTATATATACACCTCAACACATGTCTTTTAGGCCAACATGATCACTAGTGGTTAGGCCGACTTCTTCTATTAAGTTCTTCCATCATTGTAGGCCGACTTGAAGAGGATAAGTGACAAGGGCTTGGAGGATACTTTACATAGACAAGTTTGACCTTCTACAAAGTGTAACATGATTTCATTACATGACAATGACTCTATCATTTTATGACTTGATGACAAGTAATTCCTAAAGACTCTCAATGGGAGTCTTGACTCAAATACAAAATCTCTTGCTCATGAAACCAAGCAAGTCAATATAATAATTTCTTCTTTACATCTCATTACATAAAATCATAATGACATGTCATTATGAAGACCAAACCTAGTTACACTTTTCAACACCCCCTCTTAACTAGGGAGGTATTCATAATGGTACTTGGTCATCCTCAATTTGAAGAATTTCTCATAAGCAGAATTTCGGATTGGTAACTCATTTGTTTAACATCATATCAACCAACATTGTTACATAGCAAGGCCTTGACTAACAAATCCATCTCTCCACAAGATTTGTGCTCAATGCTGGCGAGACCTATGATTTATAAACACCCTCATCATTGTCTCTCTAGGAACATCCCTTACCTGGGTACTTAAGGTGTGTTCCATGAGGACTATTCTTATCTTGGACTCCCCCCTCAAAGAATATCGGTCCTCCATGACTACTTTTCTATTGGATGCCCTATCTCATCCTCAAAGAGTATCAGATGACAAATAATTACCTAATCCTCCAATCTGTCTTCCCAGATGAAGACCAAAATAATGTGTCTATCTCTCCCTTTCAGATAGGGAGGACATATCTCAATAAAGGAATGTACTCATTCCTATAAAAGGAATGTACCTAATCTCCCTCTTGGCTTAGGAATTTCCAAGTTTCTTCCAAGTAAGAAACTTCTTTTCAGACTCCCTCTTAACTAGAGACCTACAACAACTCCTCGTGTGGAGATCATGGAACAACCAGCTGCAGTTGCTTGAAGAGCTCCTTCCTTTAATGTCATGAATTTATTCTTCATTATGGAGTCTTCATATTTTGGGACTTCTTCATAGGGCGCAGAGCATCCATCACTTTTGTTCATGAGTCAGTCATGTCTTCATTCCCTTCATTAGAAAGTGATTTATCAGTTTTTCCATCTGGCTTTGCTTCATGTCATGCCGCTTTCTTCATGCGATATTTTCGGAAGGATCTTACATCCTTCTATGTGGTCTTCTTGGAAGTCATCCACAGATCTTCCCTTTGGTAGTCCTACATAAGCCCATCCAGATATTAGTTCAAAAATACAAAATGAACACTTAATCAAAATTACCTTTGTGATGGTCTCTTATCATGACATCTTCTTGTAGGTATCAACATCCTACATGCATGTTGACACATCTCCCAAAGATATCCATTGTCAAGGGCTTCCATCTTTTTTCTGACACTCATTAGAGTCTTCATATATTTTTGGGAGATATTCCAGTCAACTCTTCTTGGTCTTGAATGTTGAATGCCTTCTACCTTTGTTGCATATTCTACAATCTCTTCCTTTCTTTTCACACATTTCATTCCCAGGAGCTTCCAATCAGAGTTTCTTAATTGTAGTCAGCTTCCTAATGATTCATATGAGAACATATTATGTTGATTTCATCTAGTGAGACTTATGCTTTTTTGCAATCTTTCGGAGGAGGAGACCCCCCTTTTTTTCTTTCTTTGATCATGTTTCCCAAGATGGAACTAGTGATCCATATTATCTGCAACCATATGACATGACTTTCATAATAATCTATGTAGGCATACATACCTCATCTTTCCTTTGGGTCATCCAGACTTCTTGTAGCAACTTCCTTTGAGCGAACGAGTTTCTGTTTTACCCGTCTTCACTGTTATGTCATCATACCATCATTCCTTGAATCCCATGAGTTGGAATTCCTGATGAAACACTTGCTTCTTTCTAGGTCGGTGAATCCTCTGATAAGGATTCTATCAGAGAAACTTGAGGATCTTTCATATCCTAACCTGGCATATGTTTCCTTATTGACTATTTGATGATGACCTCTACTTCTTTCTATAAGTAATATTTGAGATTTCAATGAGGTTTGCAAGAGCTCTTATTCTTTAGAATTTATTCTAGACATTCTTTTTGCTTCCCATGTCAAGAGCTCTTCCTTCTAATGCTTCTATCATGATGTTATTTTCTAATCTGATGCATCCTATCTTATTTACACAGCTTCCTATTTATAAATTACAAGTGGAAAGTACCTTTTAGTGAAGAAAATCATCTTTGTCATAGTAGAGATCTTTACTTCTTCCTTCTTAAGCTTCTTTGGCTCAGGTTCTTTCACTTCCATAGTAATATGGGCTTCTTCCCTATCTCTCTTGGCCTTCTTATGTTTAGGACAATCTCTTTTATAGTGCCCAAGTTCCTGGCATCTATAACATCTTACCTTAGTCATGTTCTTCCTTTTCTTTTGAGGACCAAACTTTCCAAATTTCCCTTTTATTTTTGTTACTAATTGATCTCTTTTATCTAATCTTTTGTCACTTTCTATCTTCAACCTGTCTTCTTTTGCCTTGCATAGAGACCATAATTTGATGAATGGGATAGCTTCCTCTTCTTTAGTAGATAATGAGGTTACCTTGTTCACTAGTCAATCAATTTAGAATAACGAAGATCATTTCTTTATCAAATACCACCTCTCCTAGATCTTACAATTGACCTTTGAGATACTTTTGAAAGAAATGAAGATATTCCTTCATCCTTTGACACCTTCAATTTATATAGATAAGATCCAAGTGATATGGTTTTTTCTATCGTGCTTTTAGAGAAAAGTTCTACCAGCGCATCATATATCTCTTTAGATGTCTCCAGCTCAGCTACATAGGAAATGAGAGGATTTTGATAGATTCCTTAAGAATCTTTTGAGCCTTTAGATCCCTTTCCATTTATTTAGATAATGCTGGTTCTTCGGATGGCTTGGAGACCTTTCCATGGACATGATCAATGACTTCATTTACTTTGAGGACCATGTCTATCCTTCTTTTCCATACAAGGAAGTTTGATATCCCAACCAACTTATGGTTTTCCTTGAAACATGAAGTCATTTCTACTATATTAGATTATAAGAAAAAGGTACTTACTTGTGAAGATAGAATCGTCAACTTGATAATGATGATGAACTTGTTGCTTCAGATGATCCTTTTAAGAAGGTTCTTACTTCGACGAGGGAAGACTGCCTTCTTTAGGATGATCTTCTTCCAAATGAGATCCTTGCTTCAATAAAGAGAAGATTGCCTTTCGATCTAGCCTTCCTTAGTTTTGAAGAGCTTCCACTCCTTTGATGATGTATGAGTGATGATCTCAAAAGTGCTTCTCGGGTTTTGGTCTTTCTTCATGCTTCCTTCTTGAAGATAATTTCAAGGCTCTTGTTAGAGTATATTTCTTCGATCTAGGGTTTTGGTATGATGATGATCTTGCTTGGTGTTCTTTGACTTGCTTTGATCCTTCTTTGAAGTTCGATTCTCGTGTGTCTATTTGCTTGAATGCCCCTTCTTGATTTCAGTGCCTTAGCTCTGATACCGCGTTGAAAAATCTAGGGTATGAATAGTTAAAATATTTCTCTGTCTGATAATTGCTTGTGATATACTTTTACTTCTTAGCTTATAGTCTTTTCTTCGTTATGTTATTATTGTGTTTTTTTTATCAAGACAATTACCAATATGAACAATAAAAGATAAGTGACATAGTATGTAGGCTTGTTAGCCAGGGCCAAAGCCTCTCACCTCTTGAGAGGAAAACCCTATCAAAATTCTTCTTCTAGATCTTTAATTGATGAGTACCAAGACCATGACAAAGACCCTTGACTCTAGTATCCTCCCATAAACCTTGTCACTAACCTTGATGTCTACCTCTTCCCTTCCTTGACTTCCTTCTTGATCTTGAACTGCTCTCCTTGGCTTCCTCTAGAGAAACTCGGTCTCTATCCTTCACACTACTTCTCGACTTCTTGTTGGGTGATTTAATTGTGAGTTAAATCCCTGTCATTAATTGTCAACCCGAGGTTCGTAGAATTGATGAGGTATACTTGTACTATATGTACTAGGTAGTTATTTATCAGAATAGATTAATCTAATGCAATTGAAACTAACTACAAAGTTAATTAAATCAATTCAATTCAAACCAAACCAAACATAAAGAAATTGAAATCACACTTGCATAAATGAAATCACACCACACTTGCATAAATGAAATCACACTTGCAGAATTGAAATCACACCACACTTGCATAAATGAAAAATCACACTTGCAGAAGTGAAATCACACTCACTTGCTTGAATTGAAATCACACTTACTGAAAATAAATGAAATAAAACAACTGCACTATGTTACCAATACGTACAAAGGTGTGCAAATTGTGGTCGATGGGGGTCCTCCATTCCTCAGCAAACACACTTGAACAACTATCACATCTTGGAGATCAAAGTGGCAATATGTGTTTCATAAAATGAGTTACAAGATATTACAACAATTCTCTCTCTTCACTTTTCAAACCACATGGATGGAACTTGGAACTTCCAACTAGCAACTAACACTAACACTAACACTAACTAATTAGCAATCAATTAACAACCCTTTGTATAACTATTCAATAAATATAGATCCTTAGATCTCTCCTAAATCCACATTTATCTCTTGTGGTTACAACCAATCTCCTAAAAATGTAAGATACAAATCCTCTCAAAATTCTCTCATCCATGATTCTTCTCCTTTGAATGTGCATAATTAATGATCCATATCTTCTACAATTATTCCAAAAATCTTCATGAGTTGGAATTTGAAATTCGAATTTGTGGTTGGGTGGCCAAGTAAGACCCTTCTAGAATCTCCAAGTAGGTTTACAATATCACAAATTTCATAACACTTCTAGATATATATGAAAATATGTTAATTTCCTAATATTTAATCACAAATTCACTTCAAATACTTAAACCCATGTGATTATGAAAATGGTTACTTAATGTAAGGTTATGGAGCTATAGAGTTATGGAATGAGGGTAAAATGATGGAAATGAAGGTGAAAATGGAAGACATTTTGGAGACTCAACGTACCCCCCAAATGGAGATGTTGCATGCCCTCATGCAACTATTGTATTGAATCCCTTAATCATAAGTTTATCTTCTTGAAATGTTTTGCTTTTATATGAGCTTTGGCTTTGTATTGATTATCTTTTAACTTTGCATAGTCATATCATTTGATAACTTTATTTCTTTTGCAAAGTGTACTTTGAAATACATTTGACAACCAAAATTTTATGAGTATTGGTTATTGTGTAACAATATTTTTGCTATTTTTGTTTCATCAAAATACTTGAAAACATTGAGAATTCCTTTTTAAGCCCCATACTGTTAGCCATTTAATGTGCTCATTAATTGATCATTGCAAAACATATAAACTTTTGGAATCAAAATGCAATAATGGTTGATTGGGAAAAATATGTTGGTTAGGATGAAATGAAATGTGATATGTGGCATGAAATGTGAATATCCCTTCCCCCCGACTAAAGGAGTTTTCAGTTTTTGGCAAATGAGAAAGGGAATATGAATGTGGTGAGGGATTTTCCAAAATCACAATTTTAGCATTTAAGGAATTTACATGATTAAAAATTAGAAAATTACATACGTTCACCTACCTAATAAGTGGACAAGCTATGTATATCAAAGAGTGTGGCTGCTACTGCTGGATCATGGAATATGAAGTAAAAGAATCTGATACTTGCTTCCTCTTTCTCTTGGTTATATGAATTGAGGATGAGATTGGAATCTTGATTGCTATGGCTGCTGAATTCTGAATTGAGTCTTGCTGCAAACTGCTGAAATTATGTAGTCTTCATTCGTTCCACTCAGTAGCATAATTCTTATCTATGTGAATAAATGTGTCGATGTCGAACATAGAAAATAAATTGTTGGATTACTGACCATTATGGAATGCCATTAACCAACACAAGACTACTCAACATTGATGTCAATGAGCGTCAAGATGCCTAAGTACATCTTACTGGGTACAAATAGATGTGTTGTGTTGAAATTTCTAAGTTTAACACGTCAGAAATTCTCCCTGCATTATCTGGTTTATTTCACTTACTTGTTTATTCCTTAACAAGTTATTTAACCATATAAACACTGAAAATAAACACAAATGCAGTCTCAACTTATATACAGATCATCAACTGAAATAATAGACAAGCACACAAGGGACACCATTATTTTTGGACAATCGTCCCTGGAAAAACCCAACTTGGGAAAACCGGTGCAACAGTTTTGAGGGTTTTATTATTAAGCAACTTTTTTGAGTACAACTAGGGTGCCAAACTGGCTCACCCAATAGAGATTTCTATCTGGCAGTAATACCTCTCTTCGGAAGTAGATATTCAGCAAGGCTGCCACACGAAAATCCTTCCAACACTTCTCCAAGGCTCTGCGTCAGCCCTGCTAGACTCTGCGTAGCTCTGGAACCCCCTGCGTCAGCCCTCTGCCTCTCTGTGTCAACTCTCTGGCCTTCTATACACCCACGTAGGCCCTGCTAGCCTCTGCGCAATCTCTCTGGCCTTCTTTGTGGCTCCTGTTGGCTTTGCGTAGCCTCTTCAATCACTGTGTTGGCCCTCTGGCACTATCTCTGCCTCTCTGCTATGTACTCACTGCCCCTCGCTGCAACTTAGATCACTTATTCGAATTTTCTTAGCAACCCCGCTCCATAAAATTGAACTGACTGATCAATCTTGGTGTCTCTCCAACTGACCCTCAAGCCTCCTCTTATACTTTTCCTGTTGAGTCTTCGACGACCAAGATTAAGTCTCTAATCAACGACTAAGATTAGATTTGGCTTGATCCATGTCATTTGGAACATTCTCACCCAGTTTTATATTAATACCCATTAATATTTTAATTTTCCTAAGTTTAGACTTAGGAACTCTATTAAAAATATTAATTATTTTAATATTTCTCTAATGGGTGGAATTTCCCTAAACCATTTTTGGGTCTTGGAGATCTCATGTGCTTTAGCTTCTCCACCAATTTTCATGGCTAGAGCACATCTGATGCTACCACAAATCAACACTCCCTCTTAGCGAGGAATGTGCTCTAGTAATGCTCTAACTCTGAACATCACATTGATCCTCTAGCACCGGTACCTGTGCTGATGCTGGGCCTGTTGCCCTACATACATTGCATTGCTGCTTCCTATACTGCTGCCCATGGCTTTGCCATTGCCACTGCTACATCTGTACTGCAACGCTCTTTGCATCCGTGCTGTTGCTGGTCTTTCCTCCCAACATTGCATCTGCATTGCAACTCTCTCTCAACATGCCACATCATGCTGCCTATTAGCACTACCATTGCTAACTGCTACACTGCATCTCAGTTACCGAGAAGTAAGTAACTGATCTAACAAACTATGTTGGGTCCCTATAATACTAGTGATTACCCCATTACTATGGTAGTTTTACCCCTTATTAATATTGTTGTGCCCCTATTGCCCCCATATTGTGATTACTGTGCCCCATAGAATCCCTCTATTGTTATTTTTGTGGCTTTATATTATTATTGTTAGGTCAGCTGGGTTATGTTGTGACTCCTTAGACTCCTATATATAGAAAGGAGGTTTTATCATTTGTATCATCCAAGAATTGTTCATTTATGTAATGTAAAGTAGGTTTCCCCCTCGAAGATGCTAAATTCTAAGGCGTTGATCTATCTTTTCTATCTTTTCTTGAGTTGGTTTCATAACATTTGGTATCAGAGCTTTGGATTCTAGGGTTTCGCTGCTCCAAATAGGTCATCGTGGCATTTTC